>VALG01009667.1:0-20551 GCA_009835305.1 Ipomoea purpurea
GCAGGGTTGTGGTTCGGTTTGTTATGCCATTCTGAGGATAGAATTCAACTTTTTATTTTTTCAAAGGGGGATAGAATTCAACTTAAAAAGAAAAATATATAAGATTTTCTTTTTTTGGTGTAAACCACAATATATGTTCCGACTCTTTCTCTGTCCGTTTAACAGTTCAAGTTCACTCGGTTTCGCTCCGAGAGGCACGGGAGAACCTAATACTCCCCCTTCAAGCACATGGTAATACACTAGTAACATGTAGCTTGTCTCTAAGAAAAGAAAACTAGGACTAGGCAATGCTTTAGTAAATATGTCTGCAAGTTGATTTTTAGTTGCGATGAAATTGACTTGAATTTCTCCAGCAGCAACTAACTCTATCTCTCACAAAATGATAGTCTATCTCTGCGTGTTTGGTGTGCGCATGAAAGATGGGATTAGCACATGTATATACGTAGCCCCAAGATTATCACACCATAATTTAGAGACAGAAATACCTAGAACATAGATTTTCTCGCAAAAGTGACATAATCCAAATTACTTCAGCACAAACATCTGCTAGAGCTTTATATTCAGCCTCAGTGGAAGATCTAGCAACAGTTCTTTGTTTCTTGTAACCCAGGTCACAAGATTAGAACCAAGAAACACCGCAAAAACCACTTGTAGATTATCTATCCTCCAGAGAACCAGCCTAGAATCAGAGAGGACATGAATTTCCCTTGAAGATAACTGTCTGACTCGTAAACCAAAAGTAACAGTTCCTTTAACATATCTCAAAACTCTTTTTAATTGCTCCAAGTGAGAGACTGTATGAGCGTGCATGTGTTGACACAACTGATTGACTACAAAGGAAATATCAGGATGAGTGATATTTAAATATTGTAACGCACCAGCCAAACTCATGTACTGTGTAGGATCGTTTTGTAAGGCTGTATCAATGCCCATAGCTTTTGAAGTAGAAAATATGAGTAGACGTGCTTTACATTCTGCCATTCCAGTACGTTTTAAAATGTCATTCATGTATCTCTATTATGAAAGCAAAATTCCATCATTGCATTTTATTGTCTCAATTCTAAGAAAAAATCAAGGTTCACCAAGATTCTAATTTTAAAAATAGTAGAAAGTTTTGATACTAACTGAGTAACTAGATCCTGATCACTCTCCCATCATAAGTATATCATCAACATAAACTAATAGATATACACAATCAGATCCATGTGAGTAGTAAAACAAGGACACATCCGTTTTTGATGCCTCAAAACCAATAGATAGTAAGAAGGTGTGCAAACGATTAAACCAAGCCAAGGTGCCGGTTTTAATCCGTAAAGAGACCTTTTCAATAAGCAAATATGATTTGGATACTCAGCATCAATATAACCAGGTGGCTGCTTCAAGTACACAATTTTTCAGATAGATTTCCATTTAAGAAGGCAGCATATGAACATCAAGTTACCTAATAGTCCACCCAGATGATAAAGCTAGAGAAAAGTATCATGACTGTAGTTGGCTTAACAACTGGACTGAAAGTATCAAAGAAATCTTATCCATGCACTTGATTGAACCCTTTTGGTATAGGTCTTGCCTTATACTCTCAATGGAGCTATCTGCCTTTCGCTTTGTACGAAAGACCAACTTACACCCAATAATATTCAGACCTGCCTGTGATGGTACGAGAGACCATGTTTGATTCTGAAGAAGAGCATTAAATTCTTGATCCATGGCTTCACGCCATTCCGGGTATTTTACTTCCTGAGTGAAACAAGTGGGACCTGAAGAACAAACATGTACCATTAAAGCGGATGGTGGAGCCTTAGATCGACTCCGAGTACTCATTACGTGAGTTCGAACAGCCTTAAATCGGTAACCTGTTGACCTAGGTGAAAGATGCATGAACCCTTAGGACTATTCTTAGTATGTGAATGATCACACGTAAGTTTATTTTATGTGTCTCTGTAACACCCGTGTTTACGGCCCCTAAGACCAATTAATTAATTAATCTATAACCCATGAGAAAGAATAATTTATTATGATTAAGTTGGGAAAAAGGCCACCATAGTCCGTGGACCCATCCCTAAAGCCAATACCTAATCCTAGGAGGATTAACCCCCATAGCATATAAAGAGAACTTGGAAGGCATTTAGAATCCCCACCACAATAATCTCTCACCACCCAAAGACTCCAAGATTCCCCTAGGAGAAATCAAGAAATCAAGAAAGCTTAAAGAAAGATCCTTCATAGCCAAGGAATTAATTAAGGCTAAGAGGTAACCCATGTCTCAACAAAACCTATTTTCATAGTTATGATTTCCCCTTAGGGTTTCCCCTATATTATAATGGCGAATTATGATGATTATTATGATGTTGATTTAATGATTCCATGGGAATCTTGATAATCTTGATATTGGGAGTTTCTTGATAATTATGAGTTCTGATAATTATTGGATTCTTGATGATTATGTTTGTTCTTGGTAATTATGTTCTTGTGATTAGTTGTTCTTGATGTTTATGTGTTATTCTTACCGAATCTTGCAATTAGAAGACGATCGTATTCTTGTTGATATAAAAGTGATTAGAACCCTAGGTTGTATCGTATGATATTATTCTTGGATTATCGGGTGGGGAAATCGCATGTTTGGGTGTTGATTATGTTTAGAAAAGCATGATAGGTTATGTGTCGTTCGTTTCTCGTATTTGATCCGTTAATTGTCTACGTGTTGTTGTTAATTGCGTTTAAAGTGTCTAAGCATGGTTTCGGGTTCCACAACGGTTCCCGGGGCGTTTTGTGATGAAAAGAGTCAGTGGGGGATAGGTGGGGGTAGGGGACCCGCCACCTACCCGCGGCACTAGCGGCAATTCCCGGCAGCGGGCAGCCGGCGGGCGGACAGCTGCCCGCCGGGCACCCGCTGCCCGGAACAGTGTCGCCATAACCATACCGTAGGGTAAGCTTTTACGGTTATGATCTCGACAGAAGTCCATATGCTGCAACATCATGGCTGGCAAGTTGAACTTTACCTTGTGCTTAAGGAAATACACAAAAGCACACTCCAACTTCCCCAAAAGACTACTCTTGTTGTTATTGGGCAGCAAACAGTCTGAAACAAGCATCACCAAGATTTTTCTGCTCTCCCGAGAGCCACTTCCTTGCAAGCCTCGTGGCCTGGGTGAAACCACTATTTCTCCCTAACAAGAAACTCAAATAATCTTCGTGATCCAGCTTATTGGTTTGAATCCATTTGTCTCCGCTGTACTACGAAACCCCATCCGTGGTCAAACCCAAAAGCTTACCTAGACGGTTCTCGGTCAACTTGATCTTTACACCTCCCACTTTTGAGGTGATCTCTAGCTTCCCACCATCCTTGGTCACATTCATGTGACGATAAAACTCTTTATCTAACTCTGGCTAGCTCACATTCTTACTCGAGAGGTACTCATTCAACAAGCCTTGGTAGCTCAACAAATCCAACAAGGAACTTGAAAGAGAGTCGAGATCAAAAGCTTTACCTTCCAAAACCGTGTAATGGGCATCACCCATTCCATCATCCTCGCGGTATTTGACCTCCTAGGCATGGTAGAAAGCCCAAGATAGCAAAACCCAAAACTTCCCTTCTTTTCCTCTTTCTTTTCTCTCGGCCGAAATCTACGGCTTCAGCTGGCCGGCGACGGCGGCGAACGACGGTAGCGTCGCGAGCTGGTGGCTGCTAAGCGACGGGCTGGAGAGAGCTGCGGGTTGGGAGGGTTTCCTTCGGCTGAAGCGGGTAGGAGAGAAGAAAAATTTAGGGGAAAAAGTGGGAAGAAAAAAATTTTAATTTGGGATTTTTTTGTTAGGTTTAAAGAAAAAAGGTCAAAAGGAATTTAAAGTGGGTATAATTCAAAAGGTGATTGCTAGCTCAAATGGTTTAGAAGTTGGCTTAGGAAAGTTGGGACTCGGGTTTGTTAACAACAATTCAAACTTAGCCTTAATTTTGGGGGTTTAACTTTTAAGAGTCCTACCCAAATGACTTAACTCCATTTAGGTTTCAAGGAGAAAGACAAAGATTAGATTTTTGGGTTACAAGAAAGGGATGCTTTTAAACTAAGCTTAACACTTTAAGGAAAACCACCAACTTCTTAATCAACCAACCAGAGATAAAGGAATTTAAGAAAGACACACGGGAAGGTTAAAACGCAAGGATAGGAAAAAGGATAGGCTCAAGAAAGATACCTGCGGTGTCCTCCTCCGTCAAACCCTCAGCCTCGGCCTGTGACCGGCTCAACACGTAAAACTTGCCCGTAGGCTTTGCTCCTCCCGTACCACGACTGAAACTTCCTCCCGGCAGTCCTCCAGATCAGGCGCTGGACGGTAAAACTGCCTGATTCGCTTGAAGGTTGCACTCAAAGGTTTTGTGACCTCTCTTCCCACACCTGAACCAGAGCAACGGATTACCCTGTCAGTCCTTTCCCACATGACTCTTTCCACACCTTCTACACAGAAAAGGTTTCCCCTGATCACCACCATCTATCCGGGCTACACTCTAGTTCTGCAAGGGAGCTGGTCTCACTCTGAAGTCTTGTCTTGGCCTCTTGAAGCCCTGTGGTCCACTCCCTTCGCCCCTTCGTCTGACCAGCTCACTAGATCCTCTCTGAAGCTGTTGCACTCTGTACAAATCTGCAGCACTAGAGTTGGCTTCATTGAGAATCTGTGGCCTACTCATAGTCAAGGCCGTCCTGGCATCGTAATTGAGCCCCGCAACAAACTTTTCCACCTTTGTCTCTTTGGTGGGGACCAACATCCGCGCAAAACGGGCCAGCTCCAAGAAGCGTTTGCAGTTTTCAACCACCGACGAAGTCCCTTGCTTGAGGTGCAAGAACTCATCGTACATCACGGCCCTTACGTGTGATGGATAGAACCTCTCTCGTAGCCTGTCCTTCTAAGCCGCCCAACCAAACTCGGGATCCTCAAGACACAATGGACCTTCGTGCACCCACCAAAGGTCTACTTCATGACTGAAGTAGAACGTTGCTAGCTCAACTCGTCGGTCCTCCGGCATCCCACTACAGCGAATATCTTATCCAGGGATCGTATACACTCCTCCAAAAGAGCAGGATCTTCCTCTCCGGCGAAGACTGGCGGCCGATGACCCGAAACCAAGCGACCCATATCTATGTTTCCGACTGGCGGTGGCGGTGGGTTGTTGTTGTTGTGCAGAAGAGGCGTTGGTTAGCGTCTGCTTCGTTTAAGTCAGATGCTGAAGATTCGGCGCAAGTGGCTCGTTCGTAGGCGTTTCAGGAGTCCGGGCACGATGGCGAGGCGGTGCCATAGAAAAATTCTACAGAAACAACACGGTTATAGTAAAGAACGAAGAACTAAGCACCCTTACCCGGTGCTGAGAGAGAAAGAGCTTAAGGTAAAGCAAGAACAAACTAAGCAAGCACACAAGCAACAAAAGAAACACACATCTCACCGCGCGTCCTAAAAGTTTTAAGTCGTAACACTTAGAGCTCAACTTAGAGTCTTAAATCACACTTAAGCTTCTTAAGGTTCCAACTCTTAACATCCTAGGCTCAAACCTAAGCTCTGATACCAACTGTAACACCCCCCGATTTTCACAACATTTAAAAAGCTTAATTAATAAGATAAACAAGTGAAACATCCATTAAATATAAAGCGGAAGCAGGTCTAAATGGGGATATTATGTCGCACCTATCACAACATAGGTGCACATGCTAAGTCTACAAATCCAATATAACAAACACATGTCTAAGGCACACAGGCCGCAAAATATCTAAGGCTCACAAGCCAAACATAATCTAAAAAAAAAAAAAAGAAAGGGCTACACTAGCTACTGTTTCCACTAGCACGCTCTAACATATAGATAAGGGATGACACCCGTCAGCGAATAATGCTGGTAACCCACCAATATGCGTTAAGTATCATAATTAGATAGATATAATCAAAAGTAGTTGAAACGGGGAATATATATATATATATATATATATATATATATATCATTTGAAAACCAAAAGTGAAACCACAATAGACTCATAAGCACTCTCAACAAGGATTAAGACCAACAACCTCATCAAGATAAGAGAAACCACAAACAATAAGTGACAACACAACTCTAGTTGTAACCTACCCTTCACGAGGTAGTTTTCACCATAGACATGCTCAAAGAAAGGAATACAACAACAACACCATAATGATCAACACATTTCAATAACATGTACCAAGGTCCGACCTTATTCCACAGTACTACCCTTATGGCCTACCCCTGGCCTTATCACAGTTTTAACCTGTACCTTCGAGTGCCACCCTGTACTTCTGAGTCCAACCTTTTACCTATTGGGACCATCGTCCCCCGCCAAGTTGCCGCCAAACAATACCGCCGAACTCTTAGTACATGGGGGTACCATTAAATATCATAGTCACATACCGCCGAACTCATGAGCAAAGCTTAGTAAAAACCACCAATTTCATCATAGTCACACATAGTCATCATCAAGAGCATTGAGGCTCATCAATAGCCCAATCAAGTATCAACAGAATTGAATGATCACACGGAGTCCAATCACAAGAGTCAATCAAGAGAATTAACGAATAGCATGAGACAATACTCAACAATCACGGTGGACTGCAATCCACGACCAACACGATGGACAACACAAGTTGCCATCTCTCAACAAGAAGAATCAAACTGCACATACTAGCCATAACGACATCGAAACTAGCATGCTTATCAAACGGGCAAACCAAGGTAATTCCAACGAATCACAAAGACTCAATCATCAATCCCTCGAATCGCAAAGGTTGTACCGTTAGCACGATTCAAGACACCAAATCGTAACATGGATTGCTAACACATCGTTCTAGACATACGAAACACCAAGAAGACACTCAACGGCTTAACCATTCAATAAATGAAGGCAAAAACATCAAATTCCAAGAAGAAAGGATCACTGGGAAACAATTCCCCGATGTCAACATACGAACTTCCCCGCGGGTAGGACCATGGGTAGCGGCTACCCGTGCCCCTGCCCGCGGGGTACAAGCTTCGAATACCTGTGTTCCTCACGGGTAGCCGCTACCCGTGCTCATACCCGCGGGGAACACGAAGTCCATTAATGAATCCCTTTGGGGATTTTCATCACCAAGGTCAAGTTCAAGTCCAAAACACCCAAAACCTCACACACAACAAAGATATGACTTGAACCAAAGGATAAGCCAAGCACTGGCATTAAAGAAGCCTAAAAACAAGCTCTAAACATGCATTATCACAAGATCATGTATCAAATCTCACAAATAATAAAGAATCATCAAATTGAAGCCAATAATCATAAATAACAAGTAGAAAATAGGTTTTGTATAGCATGGGTTACCTCTTGAAGATAAAAACCTATTCTTCTAGACTCCTTAAACCTCACTTGATGGCTCTTCTATCACACCACCATCTTACACAAACCAAACCACCAAGAAAATACCAAACATAGGAAAGACACAAAGAAACGAGCTAAAAACACCAAACAACTTAGGATCTTACCGTTTCCTATGCTTGGAAAATGGAAAGTTGGAATCTTTGATGAAGACTATGCAAAGCTTGGAAGTTCCCTTTTTAACTTGGAAAAAAATCTAGGATTCATTTAGAGAGAGGTTGGAGAGTTTTTAGAACTTTGGCTAGCATGGAATGAAGACAAGAGGTCTTGCTAGAGAAACATGAGCACCTCTCACTAGTGAAAAGACCAAGTTACCCTTACTAAGGTTTGGATGAATAAGGGATTGAGGTACAACACATAAGGCACAAGGTACACCAAGGAGACTAGTCAATTTCTAGTCCTTCGACTATGAAATTTCAGGATTTTAGGAGGAAATTACCAAAGGAATTTAGGATTAATCCCTCAATTAATCACAACTAAGGGAGGATTTTCGGGGTGTCACATCGTAGGCCGCGGTCAGCTCCGTGCTTGTCCGGGACGATGAGGGGGTCCAGCGGCTCGTCTACTATACGAGCCGAGCTCTACGGGGGCGGAAATCAGGTACACACCCGTTGAAAATTACATCTTCGCGGTAGATGTCACCGAAAGAAGCTGAACCACTTTTTCCAGACCACCCCATACAAGTCCTCACCAACTAGCCGCTAGATGCAGTACTGAAGTCCTCGGGGTCGGCTAGCAGGTTGGTCAGGTGGTCCATGCGGCTGAGCCAGTTCGACATCCAGTTCAAGCCCAGACCCGCTATCAAGGAGCTGGCACTGGCTGACTTTATAGTCGAGTGTAATGCCCGGGAGGCCACGGAGCGGGTCGCGATGAGGACGAGGAGTGGTGGACCCTTTCAACGGATGGGTCTTCCAACTCCAAAAGCTACAGGGGAGGGGTCGTCCTCATAACCCCGGAAGGGTTTCGGGCCTACTACGCCCTCCGCTTATGAGGCGCTCCTGGGAAGGATCCGCCTCGCACTAAACATGAGGGTCGAGAAGCTGAAAATCCGATGTGACTCTAGACTCGTGGTGGAACTGGTCACAGTTGAATTTGAAGCAAGCGACGAAAGAATGAGGAGGTACAGGGACGTGGTGCTCCAAATTTTGGGGCAGCTGATCAATTAGGAGGTCCTACAGGTTCCCCGTGACCAGAACACAGATGCCGACATGTTATCCAAACTCGCCCAATGGGCCCGGAGTATATTTCAAAAATAGCGCGAATTGAAGATTTCAAGAGGTCGAGCCTGGACGCCTACCCGGTCTTACCTGTGCAGACCCGACCTCCCTGTTGGTTGGATCACCTCAAGGAGTACAAGAAGACATGTGCACTACCTCCCGATGAGGTCTACGCCAAGCTGGTGAAACGATGAGCCCCCACGTACGTGGTCATGGGCACACACTCTACAAGATGTCCTACAACGTCGCCTTGCTGCGCTGCATATACCCAGACGAGACCAGGTCAGTCATGGAGGAGATCCACGAAGGGACCTGCTCCGCCACACAGGGGCCTTCACCATGTCCTAGAGAGCCATCTTGCAGGGGTACTTTTGGCCTAAAATGGCCAAGGAATGCGCCGACTGTAACCCCGTGTTACGCCTCTAACCCAGACTAATTATTTAATTGCTTACCATTAAAAGAGGTTAAAACCCCTTAATTAATTAAAAGCGGTCAACCATGGATCATGGACCTTTATCTCTAAACCAAAACCTTAGTCCTATAAGGAATAGAATAAGTGAATCATTACATTTCAGACCTTAGTTAGGACTCTTAAATATATATAAGGACCTAGGAGGCACCTAGAAATCACATCACAATTGATTCCACCACACAAGAATTCCCAAGAATTCCCCTATCACCCAACGTAGGAGAAATCACGAAGATGAGATCTTAGAGAAAGAACCTTAGTAGCCAAGGATTCGAATTAAGGCTAAGAGGTAACCATGTCTCAACAAAACTATTTTCCTTGCTACAATCTTCTTCATTGGCTCCTTTGATATGTGATTCTGTGCTTGCGTCTTGATAAGGCTTTGCCTGAGATTGATATGGTGTTTATGAGATAATCTTGATGTTTATGGGAAGATCTTGATGTTTATGTGTTAATTTTGATGCTTATGTGATAATCTTGATGTTCTTGATTCTAAGATAATTATATAAATGATACTGTGTTTTAATTATGATTAGAGCCCTAGGGTTAAAACGTGGATTTCATATTGTGTTATTCTTGGTATGTCTGGGTGGGATTTTGCATGTTCGGGTGTTGAGTCTTGGCATGTTTAGAGTCGAGTTAGGATGTATTTGATGTGATTCTTGGTTTTATCCTTACTTGATATGTGGTGTCGTCGTTTGTGTTTAAATGTGTCTAGACATGGTTTCGGGTTCCACGAGGGATCCCGGGACCAATTTATTACATAGGAGTCAGTGGGGGTAGGTGGGGGCAGGGGTGCCTGCCACCTACCCGCTACCCAAACACCGCCTGACAGCGGGCAGGCGACTGCTCGCCGGAACCCGCTGCCTCGTGATCGTTGTGTCCCCGTTTGATGTTTCCCCGTGTCCCGTTTGTCGTATATGAGTCTAGTTTGATGTATCAGGATAAAGAGTCTTGTATATTGCATGCTACTCGGATTGGTATCCCATTGGCCGAGGAGGAAGGTGCATGACCCCTTTAGGTTATACTAGGATAAGTGTTCTATTTAATTCAAGCTTCACTCCTTCGTACCTAATTCTTTAATTTAAAGATTAGAATAGCCAATTATTAAAGGGAGTTTAATTTGTAACTAAAGTGAGTTTTGAACCCAAATCTCCAAATTTCCAACCCAACCCTTGAACCATCTAAACCAATTGTGTTTCTTAAACTTTATCCCACTTAAATTCCTTTTAACCTCTTATCTCAAAATTAAAATCTTATTTTCCCCAAATTTATGTTTGCTTCCGTTTGCTTTATGTCTTAATGATTAGATGTTTTCCTGTGCATTTAAGTTTTAAAAATGTGGAAAAAATTGGGGGTGTTACACTGACACGAACGAGGAGCACCATAGAGCCGACCTCCACCTAGTCGAGATCGGCACGAAGCAGCTACGATCTGAGCTGAAAACTACCAAAGACAAACCAAAACATGCCACGATAAGCGGGTCCGACCCTGCTATTTTCAAGTGGGAGATTATGTGTTCAGGAGGAGAGAAGCAAGCCAGCCTCAGGCCGAAAGAAAGCTTGCCGCGAACTGGGAGGGTCCATACATTGTAGCAGCTGTGGTCCGCCTAGACAGCTACAAGCTCAAGACCCAGAGGAAGATGATAGCTAGAGTCTGGAACTCGGAACATTTGCTGAAATATTACCAGTAACCCCGCCACGTGAGAGGTGGTCCTTGGCGTTGCTATTCTAGGAGGAGGACCATTCCCCTCACCAATAATGTCTTAATGGACGAAAATAAGCGGAATAAATTTCTTGTTATGAAGTATGGTTTTCATTTATTTTCTCCCTTTAAAAAAAATAGAAACCACAAAAATCGGGGGGAAGGAACGAGTGCTCACTCGATTTCCCCAAACGCAACCGAAGGGGCACGAGGTCGAACCTCGCGTATCAATCCCGACGGAAGAGCCCGATGGCATAGTCCGGAAGGACTTAGCTCGAGCGGCTAACGCGCCCCCTAAAGGGGCACGAGGTCCAACCTCGCGTACCAACCCCGACGGAAGAGCCCGGTGGCGTAGTCCGGAAGAACTTAGCCCGAGAAGCTAACGTGCACCCTAAGGGGGCACGAGGTCCAACCCCGCGTACCAACCCAAACGGAGGAGCCCGGTAGCTTGGCCCGACAGGACTTGGCTCAAGCGACTAAGCGCACCCTAAAGGGGCACGAGGTCCAACCTCGCGTACCAACCCCGACGGAAGAGCCTGGTGGCATAGTCCGGAAGGACTTAGTGATGGACAATTTTAATATATGTACTCGCAAGTGCACGAGTCATTGTAGCAATAGCGTGCAAAGGCAAGGGTCGATCCCACATGGAATTGTACGATGCAATTTAATGACTTGAAATTAAATTAACTAATTAAACGATTTAAAGGTTCAAAGATAATTAAGAATCAAATGCAAAATAATTAAAATCATGAAGCTAAAAACGAATGAATAATTGAATCAGAACTTAAGACGGTGAACGAATAAATTCCCTCGAACAAAAATATTAACTAAGCAATTAAATTAAAAAGTTCTAAGAATTCATTTTAAAGTCAACAACTAAAATCATAATTAAAATCAATAATTAAAATCAAACTAATGATAACATAAACAAACAAACCAAATTAATAATAACATAAGCAAATCACGTGACAAAAACTTCCAAAACACAAAGTAAATTAAGAAATAAAAAGAATGAGAGAGATTGAGGGATTGCTGACCGTATAGAACTGTGAATACCAAAGAAATATCTAAACAAATTGGAATTCTTTGTTGACAAACTAGAATGCTTTGTTACACACCGAAACAAATTATCAACGCCCAGATTGCCGCAGAATTGAGACGAACTGCCAATCGAACGGATTTTTGGTGTGGAAGAAATCTGCTATGCCGGAATTTCGAAACTACCGCCACTGAAAGGAAATCCTTGCCGCCGCCTCCGGAATTCGTCTGGAGTTAATTGATGAAGCCTTCTCTGATTTTGCCGGCATTTATACTGCTTGAACTCCAATAATTTTTCCATGTTCTGCGTTCCTCCTCTTAAGCTTTTACATCGTTTGCGATAGCCGAAGAAGGCTCTGCGTCGTTTGCGATCTTCTTTCTCGTTCATTGGTTGTTGACTGACTTTGTTTTTCGACCAAAGTGTTAATAAATATTTTCTTTAATTAAATAAAACACATCTAAAAGCATAAGCAAATTAGGACCCAATAAAATCCTACTATTATTAAAACTCTATACTGACCAAGTATAACTATACTACTACTATTATTAGTTTTATTATAAAAATTATTACAAAAATATAATGTAAATAAAAGTGCAATAATTTAATAAAATAAGATAAAAATATAACTAATTAATAAGAATTATTAAATCATACATTATGAAATAAAATATAAAAATCGGCACTTATCACTTAGCTCGAGCGACTAACGTACCCTATGGGGGCACGAGGTCCAACTTCGCGTACCGACCCCGACGGAAGAGCCCGGAGGCATAGTCTCATAAGACTTGACTGAGGAGGCTAACATAAAAGAAAAAATAAAAATAAAAAAGACGCCTAACGCACCTCGACGCAATACCGAGGTGCACCGTGGTAGGGTTTCGGCACGCGGTCGAGGTGCATTATGGTGCCACCTCGGCAATACGCCGAGGTGCATCGTGGTGGAACCTCGGCACGCTGCTGAGGTCCATCATCTTTGCACCTCGGCACACTGCCGAGGTGCATCATGGTGGGACCTCGGCCAGTGTCGAGGACATAGACCTCGGCACGATCCGAGGTCGAGCACCTCGGTGATAGCCGAGGTGCCACAAAAAAAAAATAAAATAATAATAATAACAAGCAAAAGGTGCGAAACATCACATCAACGAAGCAAAGGAGCCAATTGTTCATACAAAATATTTAAAAATCCAAGTCTAGCACATGGCAAAGGATAGAACAAGTTTTTGGCTACGTAAGCAATCAAAACATCAAGTCTAGCGCATGGCAAAAAGAGGAACAAGTTTTTGGCCACATGGGCAAAAGACACCAAATCAAGAGATCAAAGAAAGCCTAGGCATTTTCGTCCAGGCCGCTGTTGGCAGCATATGGGCACTGACCTCTACAGCATACTCCTCCAAGGTCACGGGAAACTGAAGATCCTCCCAGGCGGGGGGAATAGAACCAGCAGGAACGGGGTTCGCCGCAACGAACGGGTCAAGGGCGGCCAAGTCTAAGGGCTCCTCTCGCGTGTCGTTCCTGTCCGACGGCCCAGGCGAGTGAAGGTCGGCCACCTCGGGGTTAGGCTCCATCTCCGGCAGGCCCCTACTCACGGGGTCAAAAGAGTGTCCTGCTCACGGAGGATGTTGTAGATCTGGCTCTGCATACGGTATAACCCTGTCTCATAAGCCGTCAAGCTCTCAGGGCCACCCGACGACGACCCTCGTCGGAGGCAAGCCAGTCCTCCACCAGCTCCGTCTTGTGATCAAGAGCATAGGTCATCGCCTTGGTCTTGAAATCCTCGGACACCAGAAAAGTATGGACGGCTCGGGAGAGCTCCCCACGTGCCTTCTCCAGCTCCCCGCGCATTTTCTCCAGCTCAAAATGGTGGGACCACCTCGCCGCCTCTAGTGCTTGGGTAAGCGCGTCACCTGTCTCCTGGTGCCTGTAAGTATTGGCGAGTGCAACCCAACGCTGAATAGCCTGAAAAAGGAAGAGGTGAGGAAAGTATTCTCAAACCCCAGCACCACAAAATTCAAAAAAGAGACTTTACCTCTAAGGCATGAGTAGCAGCATCCTCCACCGAAAGGAATCCGCGCTAGGAGCTATGGTCACAGCTGAAGCACCGCGCGAGCTTGGGCGGTGTCCAAGGAGCTGCACGCGGGACTCGTGCGTGGGTGGGGTGGAGGTGGCCGAGGAGTACCGTGAGTAGTGGTTCCCGAGCCAGATGGGACCTCCCGACCGCATGCTGCCCGGATGTGGAAGCTCGGGTGGTACGGCCCGTACCTCTCGCCGTAGTCCTACACCACTTGGACTCGTGCAGCTCTTCCCACAAATTTCCCCGACTGACCATGGTATCTGCTCCACCTGTCAACAATCAACAAAAGGGTCATATGAGGTATCAATAACTCAAACCAAAATTATTAAAAAAAATAGAAGAAAAAAAAGCAAGGAATGACGAGTATTGACCTCCCGGAATGGCGATGGGGAGTGCAAGCTCGCTCTTGGACAAAGATGCCGGAGAATCCGCATGAGGGGCACTACGGTGGTCGAACTGCGAGGGTCGACCTCGGGGTCGGGAGCACGGAGAATCTCGAAGGCAAGCTCCCCCGAGCTCCCCGAGTCCTCCACGGTCTCGGTCTCCGTGTCCACCGAGATGGGCTCGGTGCGAGGGTGAAGCCTAAGCATACCATGTTCTCCTCGGTCAACATGGGCACTATATAGATACGGGGGGCCGGGTGGCGAAAGGCATAAACATCCCTCCTCAAAATCTCACTTTCCCGGGGGGGTCACGTGCTTGCGAAAATGGGTGTTCTATGAAAACGTGAAAGAAGCTCGGGGCCCACGGAGACATAAAGAACGAGGGCTTTACTAGTGGTTAGACGATTGAATGTCTTGGAAGATTTTCATGTGCGAGCGAGCCGAGAAGACCACCCACCCTTTACTAGCTCGACCAGAAGAGGTGGTGACGTGGAAGAGGAAGTTGAACAAATCAAGATATCGCTTGACACGGATTTCCTAGCACCTAATGAGGAAGGCCAGACCACGTAGTGGGAGTTCGGGACCAACTGACCGGGACCGATCTCATAAAAATTGAGTAGGTCCACCACAAAGGGATGGAGAGGGAACCAGAACCAGTTCAACAAAGACAGAGACGTGAATGCCAAAGTGGTGACCACTCGGGGTCCGTGACATTTTCACCAAGCAAGGGCCCTGCCACTCGGCACCCGACCCCACAGCTTTCCTATCCTCTCCACTGGTGAGGTGAGAGGTGGGCGAAGGTAGTACAGGGGATGTCCTGCCCCAGGTCGGTATACTCTACTGGGTCCGGGTCGGCAGCCGGCGTGAGTGTGGCGATCCGGAAGGGATGGCCGGGCCGGGGAGCGCATGGAGGTCGGTTGTAACACCCCATAAAAACATGCTTATATAAAAGCCTTAAACATGCAGATAACTGAACTAAACAACAAACACAACGGAAGACTGAAAGATAGATAGATAGATAAAATCTGGAATACGGGATGCTATGCCACGTTCACCAAAGGATGAACGCACAGGCAACATCTGCAATGTTAACATCTAAACCCGTAGTCTCAAAGTTCTAGCATCTAAGCCTGCACACAGGCCCACCAAAACGTAAGGAGAAGCCTATACTAGCAAGTACTAACCGGCGCGCACGGGGCTGCCTAGCATCACTGAAAGAACACAATATATCATCAACAATCAGAAAGGTACAAACAACACACACGGCTAGCATTAAACACCGAACTAGCATGCTCTTCAAACGGGTAAACCAACCCTAGTTCCGAAGAACACACAAGACTCATCACGGTTCAACGAAACACAATGTTGAACACTTAGCACGATTCAAGATACCAAAGACCTACATGGATATCTACCGTATAGTTCTAGACATACGAAACAATAAAAGAGACCTCAAATAGTTCCACAAAAGAACATCAGGAAGTCAAAAGACCAAAATACCGAGTCAAAAGAAATCACGGGAAACAAATCCCAATCAAACGCCATAGTGTTCCCCGCGGGTGGAACCCACCCGGGTAGGCTCCCACCCCGTGGTTGGCCCGCGGGTAGCACTACCCACAAGCGGCCCTTATGTTCGCCTGGCGGGTGGGCGGCGGGTGGAGCTCCCTACCCCCGTCGTTCCGCCTGGCGGGTAATAACACCCCGCACAAAGCTCAAATTCAAGTCAAAACATGGCAAAATCTCCACCCCAAATACAACAAAATGACTTGAATCAAAGGAAATGCCAAAGCAATGGCAACAAATGCCCATAAAAGCACCCAAGCTCTAGATAGTGGCTTTTCAGCAAGACAATGTATAAACACTCACAATTTCAATAGCAAAAACCACCATGTAGAATCCAAGAAATCACCATATAGAAGTAAGCAAAATAGATTTTAGTAGAGCATGGGCTACCTCTTATAAACTAAAGACTTCACCTTTACAGCCCGTCAACGAAGCTCGCCTCCTCAAGGCTCACTCCTTCCAAACTCCACTTGCATAGAAGCCATCACAAAAGATCATAAACGATCCTATCCTTTAAGAAAATCTACACACCAGATAAAACCAAAAACACAGATGATACTTAAATCTGACCCCTTCCTAGATGCCCAAATATATGAAAGGTTGAATCTTGGAAGCACTCTTGAAGTTTTGGCAAGGCTCCAACTTGGCTTGGAAGAAAAGCTACCTACTTTTTAGAGAGAATGTGGAGGCTAGATTTTAGAAAGTGTAAGGATAAGAATGAAGATGGTCTACTAAATTAGGTTACAATATAACACCAGTGAAAAGGTCCAAAGAATACCCCTTACTAACATCAAGGTAGTGTAAGAAACAAGGGAACTCCCTTACAAAGCTCAAATGGACCAAAGCTCAGGACAACTTTGACTTTTGGGGTTGACTAGCTCAATTACTAGTCCCAACTACTTGAATTTTCAGATTTCAAGGATTAAATTCAGCAATTGAAATAGGATTAACTTACTCAAGTTCAATCCCTTAAATTGAATTTGGATTTTCGGGGTGTGCACATCCTCTCCCCCTTCAAAGGAACAAAGGCTTTGTCCCGAAGGCATGGGTACGCACGAATTAAAAGCAAACCGTGATACGAACACAACATTGTGACTGAGACGGTTCAAGAACAAGCACTCCTTTTGGTCCAAAACTCAAAAAGAATTCACAGAATCTTCGAAAGAAAAAGAAGGCCATTTAAATCAAGGAATTGGCAAGAGTTTAAGCCAAAGCCGAAATATAATGAGCATCCAACCGAACTCTAGGCCTCCAAGCACAAACACCCGGACTTCGTAATCAACCACTAAGAATAGACCAACCAAACCACAAAGCACCAACCTACTACTAAGCTAACAAAACAACAAAGCAACCAAAGCAAAACGAGCACAAAAGGCAAACAAAAACAACCAACACGCAAACGGCTAAGGAGACACAACTACTCAGGAAAGGCGAACAAGATAGCCACATCTTCACTCTAGAAGGACTCGCTCTACCGACCTCCTCGGATCTTCATCATCTTTCTCCTCTATGGCTTGAACTGGCTTCAATCTGGTCTAGCCTGTGGTGCACGCGACGAACTGCATCTTCATGTTGGCGAAGCCCTCTTCGATCAAGCGGTTCTGCTGGCGAAGCAAGGTGACCACACGCTCCTCATGCGTCATGGAGTCATGCTCCCTCTTGGTGCGAGCTTCTCTTCTTCGTTGGTTCTCCTCACTTTCTGAGTCACTATCTTCGGTCTCAATAGCTTTCGGTGCTCCCACCTCATCCTCACGATCGGCTTCATCTTCAACTTCCTCATTGCCTCCCAAACTCTGAACGGCGAGGTTCAACTTCCCGGCATGGATCCCAAGCTCGGCTGCCAACTCGCCCTTTCTTCAGGTGTTTTCCTTGCAACTTCTTCAAGCGTGATGTAATCACCATCATCTAGCTGAAACAAATTGCAACTCCGAAGATTGGTGGAATCAACACCAACTTTCCCACCGGCCTTCGGAAAGACAACCGTCCACACTTACACCCTTCCAAACCAAGATCCAACTCAAAATCATCCCATACGGTAGGTTTTTCCGGTATGATCCCGACAGAAAACCATGTGTTGCAACATCAAAGCTGGCAAGTTGAACTTGATCATATTCTTGAGGCAAAAGGAAAAGGTGCACTCCAACTTTCCCAACAACTTGCTCTTGTTGTTATAGGCAACAAACAATCTGATACCAAACATAACAAAGATCCGTTGCTCCGCGACAACCACTTTTTCTCCGGCCTTGATGCTTGAGTGAAACCACTCGTACGGACCAACAAATAGCTCAAATAGTCCCGGTACCCCAAATAGTATCCGTACTATATCCATGAGTAACACTAAAACCGAGCACTCCTGAAGCAGTTAAACTCAAAAGCTGAGCCAGCCTCTTTTCAGATAGCACAATCTTCACACTCTCACTTTAGAAGTGATCTCAAGCTTATCACCCTCCTTTGGTCACAACCATGTGACGATAAAATTCCTTTACCAAACTCGGGTAAGTCTCGCCCATATGGCGAGAAACCCATCCACAAACCTTGGAATCTAAGCATATCCAACAAAGAATTAGGAAAATATTCTGGATCAAAAGCTTTACCTTCAAGAACAAGGTAGTAGGTATCCACCCATTCCGCTTTTCTAGCCAAGCTTGACCTTCTAGGCATGGTAGGAGATGACCCAAAGTCAATAAACAAAGCCCACACTCTACCTCTTCTTCTTCTTCTTCTCACTGCTCTTTTCTCTCTTTCGCGGCTCTCTCTCTCGGCGGGGCAGTCCGGCGGTGCGGCGAACGAGGGTGGCGGATGGCGAGGCGGTGCGTCGTTGGGTGGCTGCTATGCCGGCGGGTGGCGGGCTGCTGGTGGCGACGGGTGGGGGGTGGGTTCACGGTGGGTCACGGGTAGGAGGAAGAAGAAAGGAAGAAATTTGGGAAATTAGGGATTGTGGGAAAAATTGGGGAAAAAGATGATTTAATTTGGGATTTGGGTAAGTGGGAATTTATGGTTTAGATGGAATTAAAATTGAGTAGGTTTTAAGAAAGATAATTAGTTTAAGTGGTTTAGAGGTTGGGTAGGCAAAGAATAAGCTCAAGGTTTGAAACTCAAGGGTTACAATTAAACATTTTTTAGCTTGACTTTTAAGCTACACAAGAAAGGATTTTTGGAATGGATTTTCTATTTTCAACTTTCAAAGATACTTGAAAAATCTAGGGGGTTCTAAAAAGAATAGTTGCATGAACAACAAAATACAAGGATGTAGAATTAACCCAAGCACAATTCATTCCAAAAATGGATCGCTAACTTCACAATGAAACTTATATGCCAAACTAAGGAAGTCACTTAACAAGAAGAGTTTACACCTAACTCCAAAAGAATCACTACCAAGAAAGCATGCCAAGGATTGCCAAGTAACTCAAATAGACAACGACGAAACACAAGATAACACCCAAGACAAGAAAGAACACGATAACTCGCGAAAAAACAGGATAGGCTAGGAAAGGATTATCTGCCAACTCCTCCTCTACCAAACCCCTCGGACTCTGTTTGTGAGCCCCATCACGAAGACCCTCCCAAGTGGCCTATCTCCAACTGCTCCACGACCCGAACTACCTCCCGATGCTTCCTCCGGCTCCGGGGGTGGCGGCAAAGCCCTCTGACCGGTTGCTGGGGGCACTCCGTGACTTTGTGACCACGATTTCCACATCGGAAACACCCGAAGCACTTGGTCATGACAAGCTTGGCCCGCGTGCACCTTCCCACATCCTTCAGCATGGAAACAACTTAGCTTGATTCCCTTGCTCCATCCTGTTAGGTCCTTGAGATGAGGATGACACGTTTTTGGCCTGAAAACTCGGTCGTGGCTTCTTAAAGGTGGAAGAACATCCGCTCTCGACCCTCTTTTCCTGGCTAGCTCATAGGATCCTCTCTGAAGCTGTTGAACGCGATACAGATCGGCGGCACTCACGTAAGCGTCCTTAAGAGAACTCGGCTTACTCATCAGTCAAAGCTTTCGCGCCTCATAGTTCAATTCGGCCACAAATTTCTCGACCTTAGCGAGCTCCGTAGGCCACGAGCATCCTAGCAAAACGTGCCAACTCCAAGAACTTCTTGTAGTATTCGACCACAGACATGGATCCTTGCTGCAGGTGGAGAAACTCTTCATAACATGGCGCTCGCACATGTGCTGGGTAAAACCTCTCGCGCAGCGTCCTTAAGTGCAGACCAGTCGAACTCAGGCTCTTCAAGGTAAAACGGACCCTCATGAATCCACCACAGATCCGCTTCATGGAAAAGTAAAACGTTGCCAGTTCCACTCTTCTCTCTTCGGGGCAACCCACAACTGAGAAAGTTCTTGTCGAACACCCTCAACCATTCTTCCAAAACCACCGGGTCTTCCTCACCCGCGAAGGTTGGCGGCCTATGTCCCGACACCAAGCGACCTATATCCTCGGTGCCCAGCAGGTTGAGGAGGAGGCACAGCTGGCTGTTGTTCAGCAAGGCTTCACTGAGCGTCTGCATCGTCTGCGTCAGCTGGATGGAGATTCAAAGCGAGCTGCTCGTTCGTTGGGGTCTCCGGGGTGCGTGCTCGGGGACGATGAGGCATCGCAAACTTCTACAACAACAACACGGTTACCAAAGGATAGCAAACAAAGCAAAGAACAGAAAGCAACACTCAGCTCACCGCGCACCTAGAGTCCTAAGCCTAACACTTAGA
>VALG01009668.1:0-32203 GCA_009835305.1 Ipomoea purpurea
GATGGTATAGATCTATGTTCCTTTTTGTGTTTTTAGTTTTCTAAGATTTATCTTTTTCTAAAGACTGAAATCTTATATGGTCTTTTTGTGTGTTCTTGAAGTGCGTTGTTGAAGGTGAACCCTCGTTTTAGGAGCTTTGAAGTGTTATAAGTGAAGGGTTTAGTCTTCAAGAGGTAACCCATGCTTTACAAATCTATTTTCATTACCTATATTCTGATGATTTCTTGGATTCGGCATGTGATTTTTGCTATGAAATGTGAGTGTTGATGCATTGTCTTGTGAAAATGCATATCTAGAGCTTGTTATTAGGGTTCTTGTATGCCATTGCTTGGCTATTCCTTTGATTCAAGTCATTTTTCTATATTTGGTGAGATTTTGGATGTTTTGCACTTGAATTTGAGCTTGTTGTTGAAAATCCACGAAGGGATTATTTTTTTCAGGGTATAGTACCCGCGGGCGGAACGGCAGGTAGGAGTCCACCCGCCGCCCCACCCGCGGGGTACACAGCCAGTGGGATGTGGTTCCCGCGGGTGAAACAACGGGTGGGGTCCACCATGGCTCCACCCGCGGTACATATGTGTGATGGTTGGGGATTTGAAAAAACACAAGAAATAATAAACTATGAATATCATCTACAATACTAATTAAACAATCACAAACCTACACAAGATAGATGTAGATATATAATATAAAAAAGAGAAAGGAAAGGAGAAGAAAAATAACAACAAAAATACAACCGAAGAACAAAATATATTACACACAAAACAAAACTACAACACAAAAATACACAGAAAAAAGATAAATAATAAGAGAAACATAAGAGATAAAACCAAAACAACACACATGTAATCACCCGCGGGAACCACATCCCACTGGGCTGTGTACCCCGCGGGTGGGGCGGCGGGTGGACCTACCTGCCGCTTCCGCCCGCCGGGTACTATACCCTGAAAAAAATAATCCCTTCGTGGATTTTTCAACAACAAGCTCCAAATTCAAGTGCAAAACATCCAAAATCTCACCAATATAGAAAAATGACTGAATTCAAAGAATAGCCAAGCAATGGCATACAAGAACCCTAATAACAAGCTCTAGATATGCATTTTCACAAGACAATGCATCAACACTCACATTTCATAGTCAAAAATCCACATGCCGAATCCAAGAAATCATCATTATAGGTAATGAAAATAGATTTTGTAAAGCATGGGTTCCTCTGAAGACTAACCCTCACTTATAACAACCTTCTCAAAGCTCCTAACGAGGTCACCTTCAACACCCACTTCAAGAACACACCAAAAAGACCATAAAGATTTCATCTTTAGAAAAAGATATCTTAGAAAACACTAAAAACAGCAAAAGGAACATAGATGCTTTACCATCCTAGAGCTCAAGAGTAGGAAAGGTGGAAATCTTGGAGACAAACTTTGAAAATCTTGGAAAGTCCAACTTAGCTTGGAGGAAAAGCTAGCTAAATTTCTTTAGAGAAGAAGGAAGAGCTTTGTTTTGAGTGTGTTATGGAGAAGAATGAGAAATGCCTTAGGTTAGCTTAGGATACAAACATGAGGTGTAAAGTTTTTCTTACCCTTACTAAGATGAAAAAAGTGGAAGGGGACAAGGGAACTATTCTCAAAGCTTTTAGGTAAACACCTTGACTTGGGTTGACTAGTCAATTACTAGTCCCCGACTATTGAATTTTTAGGAATTTAAAGAATAAATTACCGATTAGATTATGATTAATTACTTAATTAATATCTAAGTAGAATTTGGATTTACGGGGTGTCACAGTGGGTGTTGGTTTTCTAAACCACTAGCTCCTAATACAACCCAAAAAGCTAACTACTCAACAAAACTAGCAAACAAGAAGATCACACATAAGGTAAACAACCAAAGCAACTAGCAAACAGTAGCAACAACGTAAAGGTAACAAAAACGAGGAAAGGAAGATGAGTTAACACAAAAAAACGACCGGCTTGCAAAACGGTGACAAAGCTTAAGAGATGAGTTGCAAACGAGCTTTTAAGCAATAAAGGTGTTCACCACTAACCAAAGTTAGAGAAACCAGGGGTTCAAATTAAGGGTTACTATCAAACTAAAAATGTTTGATGTACGGTTCACACTATCCAAGAAGTACGACATGTGAAGGGCCTGAAGAAAAATCTATTGTCTCTAGAGACAATTAGATAGCCGTGAATGTAAAATTCACATTCAGGATGGGATCATCAAGGTAATCAAGGGCGCGCTTGTTGTGATGAAAGTTGAGAAGATAGCAGCCAATCTATACATGCTTAAAGGAGAAACACAACTACAAGGAGAAGCAGCCATTGCAACAGACAATCTTATAGAAGAATTAACAATGATGTGGCATCAAAATCATGGCCACATGTCGGAACGAGGTCTAAAGATTCTTGTTGATCAACATCTTCTTCTAGGGCTCACAAAGGTATCATTACCATTTTGTGACCATTGTGTTACAAGTAAGCAGCATAGATTGAAGTTTGAGAGCTCTAAAGCAAGGAGCAAGGGCTATCTTGGAGCTGATCCACTCTGATGTTTGGCAAGCACCAGTTATATCCCTGGGAGGTGCAAAATATTTGTATCCTTCATCGACGACTACTCAAAGGAGATGTTGGGTGTATCCAATCAAGCGGAAGGCAGATGTATTTGAAGTTTTCAAATTCTTCAAAGCGCGTGTGGAACTTGAATCCCGAGAAACGGATCAAATGTTTGAGTCGGACAATGGAGGAGAATACACTGGTGTTGAATTTGATAAATTCTGTTTGCAAGAAGGTATCAAACGACAATTCACATTGGCTTATACTCCACAACAAAATGGAGTGGCAGAGCGGATGAACAGAACCTTGTTGGAAAGAACAAGAGCAATGTTGAGGACTACAAATTTGGCGAATTCATTTTGGGCTGAAGCAGTCAAGACGCCTGTTATGTGATCAATCGGTCACCATCAACCGCAATTGACCTGAAAACGCCAATGGAGATGTGGACGGGTAAGCCACCTAGTTATTCTCACTTACATACATTTGGGAGTTCCGGCATATGTGATATACAACGTCGCAAACATCAAACTTGATCAAAAATCCAAGTTAAAGTGTGTTTCTTGGGGTATTGTTGATGGATTGAGGGGGTATCTGACTGTGGTGCACGTGCCGCAGCTGCCCGGAGAAGGTGTTGCACAGCGATGGGGGAGTGGTTGCGAGTGTTAGTGCGGGGAAGGTAAGCAAGAAGGTGGGAGAGAGCACGGTGGATGGGGAGGAGAAATAACCATATTTTGATCATGTCTTACAGTAAAAGAATGAGGGGAAGAAAGGAAGAAAAATTACAGTTTCCCTTTGAAGCTTAACATAGATGCATGATTGAATAAGTAGCAAGCTGATGTCCTTTCAACTCAGAAGTCGACGATCAATCTCGGGATGATTGGAAGCAACTCAGTTTGGCTACTCAGATTTAGTTCTATTGGAGGGAAATGTTTTTGCATATTTGTCTACTAACAGAAATGGTGAGCGTTTTAATACTTACCATGAGGCTATTAAAGGTCCAGATGCATCTCTGTCGATGACAGCAATGCAAGAAGAAATCGAAGCTCTCCATAAGAATAAAACATGGGAACTTGTCCCGTTACCACGAGGAGGAAGGCTATTGGAAACAAATGGGTCTATAAATCAAACGAGATAGCAATAACCAAGTGGAACGGTATCGTGCTCGATTAGTTGTGAAAGGATTTGCTCAAAAGGAAGGAGTCAACTTCAACGAGATATTTTTACCTGTTGTACGACTTACAACGATTCGAGCAGTCCTTAGCGATGTGTGTTGTGTTTGACTTGAGCAGTTTGGAGTGAAAACTGCGTTTTCTTCAAGTTGGCCCAGGGAGGTCCAACATAACTTTGGTTGGTGTGGATTACACCTTTCAATAAAGTTTTTGTTGAAATAGAAAGAAGTGGGTAACTGTAAAGAATGTGTCTCTCTATTCCTTAGGCATGAACCCGCCTCGTTTACAAGGGTGGAGGGGCCTTTATTATAGTAGGCTCCCTTTCCAGCCGAGTTATGGTACATTTAAGGCTACCTTTAAGACTAATTATAACTCAGGGTCGTTGGGTGCCGTTAGGGCCTACTGCCAACGGCTCCTTAGACTTCTTAACGGTTCGCTTGGGCGAGCCCTTTGAATGCTGCAATGATGCTTCCAACGGCTTCCTACGCCGAGTCTTCTCTTCAACCTGGGCCTTGGCCGACTTCTGGACTCGGCCCAGGCCTCTGCCGATCACTGACCCATATTCTTTCTTCACGGGCCACTAACTTACCGTTTGGACTCTTCTCCTCTCTGGGCCTCTTCTCTTGGGCCCATCTTCTTGGGCCGGGGTCCTCACCCCATCAATCTCCATTCTCTCCCTCAAAACATTCTTTTTTTTTTTAACATTCTTTTTTTTAGAAACCACTACATTATTCTAGCTAATATCTCCATTATCTCCCTCAAAACCAAATCTAATGTCCTCCCACGTGTTCCTAATTCAATTCTTGTATATCATGTTGGTATCTAAATGACTTATTTATGTATTCTTATTTATTTTGTCATATAACAATTTTAAAAATTATATATATTATTATTTAAAAATTAGAACATACCCGTTTTAAAAATAAAATAAAATAAAATAAAAATAGAACATACTAATTGATTGTTGGGCATGACGTTTCGCGCAAAGCGCGTGCCCCCGACTAGTATGCATAATATGTCTTGAATTAATAATTAATTCTTTTTTCAAAAGAAAATTAATAATTAATTTGAATATCAAACTATCCCGTAATATCTCTGATACTTTAAAGGCGAATCATATTTCTCTATTGAGATGATATGAAATGTATAAATCTCAAACAAAAATAGTCAATGACCAAATTGATAATTTCTTCAGAATTTGTTTTCCTCAAGTTTCAACGAACTCCACTTCCAATAGAAAAAAAAAAAATACCACATTTTTTTTTCAAAATTTATTTTCCTCAACTTTCAAGAACTCCACTTCTAATAGAAAATGTTTTCTATCCAACCAAACAATATAAACCAAAATTTTCCTCAACTTTTAAATTTTAAGAAAATATTTTCCATGAAAAATATTTCCGAGTGAACCTAATACTTCGTTAAAGAATCATATTAACACAAAGAGTTAATTACTGAAATTGTCACTTAACTATAGCGAAAGTATCAATTTGGACATTACCTTTTTTTGTTTTTTTGCCTAATTAAGTTTCTCAACTTTAAAAATTTTAATCAATTTGGTCCTCCATTTGTTTTGCCGTCAGACGTCTGTTTACTCTGGACCAAATTAATAATTTTGCAATAGTTAATGGACCATTTTGATAATTAACTCTTCGGTTTAATAAGAGAGAAATGGTGCATATGATGACCGAAATGATCCATTGACTATAGCAAAATTACTAATTTGGTCCCGAGTAAACATATGTCTTACAGCTAAACAAACGGAGGACCAAATTGGTTAAGATTTTTAAAGTTGAGGGACGTAATTAGGCAAAAAAATAAAAATAATAATCAAGTATCAAATTGCTAATTTCACTATAGTCAATGGACCATTTCGGTAATTAACTCTAACACAAATTACCACCTCTATTGGAATTTATTAACACAATGGTTCAATTGACAGTATTTGCGGGAAGACTCGAAGAGATCAATGTTCGAATTTTGACGGTGACAGTGTGAGGATTATGTCCAAACTAGACAGATCCTTTATGCATATCGACATTTAACACTGTATGCTAAGTTACCGTGATTTACATCCTCTAACTGCTGTGTCATATCGGCATGTAGGACCCTTGGCATTGAGGATTCAACGGAGAAGCTTTATTAACCATATTTAACCTCGAATTACCCATTAATTATATGGAACTAAATAGTGGGCATAAATTAAAGTTTACCATGTCATCATAAAGTAAAAAAGAAATGTCTGGAAGAAACGAGAATACTCAAAGAAGAAACCAATCAGCCAAACCTCCGAATTCACACCGTCGGTATCATCCAATCGGATGGCCATAATTCAAAGCTAGAATCTTCTAGACTCCCCTCTAACGTCATCTGCCATACATATATACACCGCCCCTGCTTTTCCTCTCTTTCACTGTAAAACCAGACCACCCACCGGAAAAAACTCTGTAAATTTCACTTACAAATTCGCGAATCAACAACTGCACTGCACTGCTGCGTTTACCTGATTGATTGATTACTCATGGCTGGAAAAGGCGAAGGACCGGCGATCGGATCGATCTCGGAACCACGTACTCGTGCGTCGGCGTTTGGCAGCATGATCGCGTCGAGATCATCGCTAATGACCAGGGGAACCGGACCACGCCGTCTTACGTGGCGTTCACTGATACCGAGCGCCTCATCGGCGATGCTGCTAAGAACCAGGTCGCCATGAACCCTACTAACACCGTTTTCGGTAAGTTCCATAGCCGTCGTCCTGCTTCCTTTACACAATTCTTTTAGTTTTTGCTCGTACACAGTTTTGACTTGAAGTTTGAGTTGGATATGTGGATATATGTATGCTTGGTGTAGTGTTTGCATTTTGTACTACTGTATGTGTTTCAGCGGTTGCTATTTATCTTCTCCTCACTGCAGTTTCGTTAGGACTTCTCATCACCTGTTTGAATTTACTAGCTAACAGTAGTCTGTAGAATCCCTGCAATATATGCATTTAAATTCTATTATAGTATGAAAATTATAGTAGTAATTCAATTCCTAGTAGAAATTAGCTAATGAGTACGCAGTTTATGCAGTCATTTTGTACTATGTTGTTCTGTAGATTATCTTTTATTTTATTACCTGAAGAATAGTGTTTAAGTCCTGATTTACTTGATTCCAGATGCGAAGCGTTTGATTGGTAGGAGATACAGTGATCCATCTGTTCAGAGTGACATGAAGCTGTGGCCTTTCAAAGTGATTGCTGGACCTGGTGATAAGCCCATGATTGTGGTGTCATACAAGGGTGAGGATAAACAGTTTTCTGCAGAGGAGATCTCCTCCATGGTTCTCACTAAAATGAAGGAGATTGCTGAGGCGTTCCTAGGTTCGACTGTGAAGAATGCTGTTGTTACAGTACCTGCTTACTTCAATGATTCTCAGCGTCAAGCTACCAAGGATGCTGGTGTGATTTCAGGCTTAATGTGATGCGTATAATCAATGAGCCCACTGCTGCTGCCATTGCTTATGGTCTTGATAAGAAGGCGTCGAGTGCAGGGGAGAAGAATGTGCTTATTTTTGATCTAGGTGGGGGCACTTTTGATGTGTCCCTTCTCACCATTGAAGAAGGAATATTTGAAGTTAAGTCCACTGCTGGTGATACTCACCTTGGCGGTGAAGACTTTGATAACAGGATGGTGAACCACTTTGTCCAAGGTTTAAGAGGAAGAACAAGAAAGACATAAGTGGAAATCCTAGAGCCCTGAGAAGGCTGAGGACTGCTTGTGAAAGAGCAAAGAGGACTCTGTCATCTACTGCTCAGACAACATTGAGATTGATTCCCTTTATGAGGGTATTGATTTCTATACCACCATTACCCGTGCAAGGTTTGAGGAGCTTAACATGGATCTTTTCAGGAAGTGTATGGAGCCTGTTGAGAAGTGTTTGAGAGATGCCAAGATGGACAAGAGCAGTGTAGATGATATTGTTCTTGTTGGTGGGTCTACTAGGATCCCTAAGGTACAGCAATTGTTGCAAGACTTTTTCAATGGGAAGGAGCTCTGCAAGAGTATTAACCCTGATGAGGCTGTTGCCTATGGTGCTGCTGTGCAAGCCGCGATCTTGAGCGGTGAAGGCAATGAGAAGGTGCAAGACCTTCTGCTTTTGGATGTTACCCCTCTATCTCTTGGTCTTGAGACTGCTGGAGGGGTTATGACTGTTCTCATTCCAAGGAACACCACCATTCCAACAAAGAAGGAGCAGGTCTTCTCGACTTACTCTGACAACCAACCTGGCGTGTTGATCCAAGTCTATGAAGGAGAAAGGGCAAGGACCCGAGACAACAACTTACTCGGTAAATTTGAGCTCAGTGGCATTCCCCCAGCCCCAAGAGGTGTCCCTCAAATCAATGTTTGCTTCGACATTGATGCCAATGGTATCCTGAATGTATCTGCTGAGGATAAGACCACTGGCCAGAAGAACAAGATCACAATCACGAATGACAAAGGGCAGACTATCCAAGGAAGAGATTGAGAAGATGGTCCAAGAAGCTGAGCAGTACAAGGCAGAAGATGAGAGCACAAGAAAAAGGTTGAAGCCAAAAATGCCTTAGAGAACTACGCCTACAACATGAGGAACACCATCAAGGATGAGAAGATCAGTTCCAAGCTTCAACCCGACGACAAGAAGAAGATTGAGGATGCTATCGAACAGGCTATTCAGTGGTTGGATGGGAACCAACTTGCAGAGGCTGACGAATTCGAAGACAAAATGAAGGAACTCGAGAGCATCTGCAACCCCATCATCGCTAAGATGTACCAAGGTGGCGCTGGCCCCGACGTGGCTGCTGGCATGGACGAAGATGGCCCTTCTGCTGGTGGAAGCAGCACTGGTGCTGGTCCCAAGATTGAGGAAGTTGATTAAGCTTTTTGATGTTTTTTGTTGTTCCGATGACATTTGGATGATCGGGCTGTGTTTTAATAATGTTAAATTGTGTTCATTAGTTGTGTTTAAAAGCTTTTGGGTTGGGACTTGTTTAGCCTTGTACTATCTGTTCTATACCAGGTTCATGTTTCTACAGGTGCTCACTATTCACTAGCAAACAAGAAAAGAATTTCTTTTATATTTGCCTCAAAAAAACTTGGAACCATCCATCACAAATGTTGTAAAATGCCCAACAGATAACAATCAAATATTCTTAAAAAGCTAAAAACAATTGACAGTGTTTCTTAATTAAGGCTGAAACAAAAACACAGCTAAATCAACTTATGATTCACATTTACTAATATAGAGTTAGTTCATTCTCTGCATTAGAGAATTACATTAATGCATCACAAGTGACAAGAATGCAAAAAGAAGGTTCTTACTTGTATATAATATATTATATGCTCTAAATAAGAATTTTAGTTATTTGTATATTCTTTAAGTGGACTAACCATTTACGATTCACTCCAAGGAGAGGGATGGAGGCACACTTGAACCTCGTGCTCCTCAGGTCCTATGCGGTGTTTAGGTACAAGAATCTCGAGCATTGTCCCAGTCTCATCACCAAATGCTTCTAGTTTAGCGTTCTCTGGAATGCGAGTGTGGAGGAGAATTTCTCTGACGAATTCCCCAGGAGGGCAGTGTTCGGGAGCTGGATCGGTGAGCTTGAAAGACCTGTTTTGTCTTTTGATTGTCGGGGCACATCCAGTGCTTACGCATGATATCTTCACAATCCCGTGGGAGATGGTGTTTCTCCAAGTAACTTTTACCCTCTTGAGATCCACGAAAGGCATGCTAACGATGATCAAGAAACCCTCATCATCTTCGTATATAGTTTTTGCAGCTGTGACTGGACCACACGCGCACCTCATAACCCCAGAACATTCACTTAACCATGACGGCTCAGAGTTTGCAATGTTAGATAAACAGAAATCGTCGTCATTTCCATGAGGGAAAGTGTTCTTCTTTCGTTTGTTGCAGGCAGCCAACATGTCTAGACCTTCCCCGTTGACATTGTTTGATGACGGAGTTGATAAATTCAGACTAGACCCATTGAGCAACCTTTTCGGATTTACTGAGTTACATTTTGGAGGTAGTCTCTCGAGCTCAAATTCTGTAGTCGGGATGACATTCCTCCATGAATCAAAATCAGTGGCCTCGGGAGGAATGGAGAAGTTTAAATCCCGCCCCGTAAGCTCCATCCACTTCTTTAGTTCATCCTCGTTGAGACCTGCAAGGTTGGGAGACCTAACGATTTCAATGCCATGAACACATTGCGGGTTAGACAGACCCCTATAATGCTTCCTCTGCATTTTGTGTGACCGAATAAACCCTTTATCCACACAAAACGGGAATGGCCTCTCTCCCTGGCGCGAGTGACCATTCATGAAATTCCTCAGCTGCATCTTCCCTAGAGCATTTTCAGGCCTCTCCTTGAAAACCCACATGTACATATTCTCCATATCATGCTGAACAAGGAAAACATCCAACTTCAAGTCTGACTTATCATACCCCGAAAGCCCTTTACCCTGACCAACGATTTTACCCTTAGATTTATCATTCAAAACCGGCTTAAAATAGAAATTGAAGAAAAACCAAGCACCCCAAACACTATCAAGCCTCTTGGCACACTTCTTCCCAATCTTGGTAGCATTGCCATTCATATCAGCCTCACATGGCTGGGAACCAAGACAAGCATCTAACATGAATTCATCTGAACATTGGAAAGTAGTAGGGGCATCTGAAAGTGGGATATTGATATCAGGAGGAATAGCACCCAGATTCAATTCCCTCTCAATTTCATCATGGGGAACTGAGGTGGAATCCATGGACAAAAGTGTGGAAAAATGATTGCTTTCCATGGATAAGGTTGTCACCACTTTCTCTTTTGCAGGCATCTTTACTATTACAACTTCTTAAACTAAGACTTCAAAAACACCAGAACACATCAAAAACACTAATTCCATCAAACCCAATCTACACACAGATTCACCAAACAACCAAACCCATTACCCATACAACCATTCCTCCGCCAAATTTCACATCCCAAAATCAGAAAAGTCGCGGCTTTACTCACCAATTCATTGAATACCCAGTAAAGATTTGACCTTCTAGAGATCAAAGTAGGGAAATACTGACGTCAAACACACAAGGTAGTGAATCTTGGGAAATATATACCATTCAAAAGCTGGATTCGAAGAGAACCCAGAAAAGCAAAAAATATGGATACCGGAGTATATCTAGAGGGAGAAAAGAAGATGAGATGAAGGGTACCTCCGTACCTGAGAAGAAAAAAGGGTCTGAATCTGCGTGACGAATGGGAATGGAGATCGATGGTGACGTAAACGGGGAGAGACTGTGTAATGAGAAATTGGGTGCGGGGTTGAGACCGATATGGATTGGTGCCCCAGTTGGCTGGCACCGTCATGTGTAGAACATACGCCGTTAACTAACGGCGAGTCAGCGACAATGGAGCAGCCATAGCATCCTCAATAGTTTAGGGCAATTTGGTCCACATAACACATTGGACCTTGATCAAAACCACGTCGCTTGTTGTTTAAGTTTTAATAGATTTCATAATTTTTCGTTTAACACATATTTTAATTTATTTTAGATACAGAATTCTTACGCTTAATGTACAGAATTGCATAATATGGTGTATAGAAACGCATAACACAAGATACATACACATATTTTCTATGTTACTTATTCTCAAATCTGATTTATGTAAATAATTTATGTCTTATAGACACATAATTTCATAATATAAGACATAAATTCGTAAAATAAGACACACAATATGTTTTGTGTTATACAACTACTAATCAATTTCAGGTACACAATTCTTACACTTAATGTACAGAATTGCATAACATGATGTACATAAATACATAACACGATATACATACACATGTTTTCTATTTTACTACGAGATACATACACATATTTTTTATTTTACTTATTCTCAGACCTGGTTTATGTAAACAATTTATATCCTATAAACACAAAATTCATAATACAAGACGTAAATTCATAAAATAAGGCACACAATATATTTTGTGTTATACACTTATACACATATTAATCAATTTCAGGTACATAATGTAAGCAAATTTAAACATAAACTAACCTCCAGCCATAGTTGTTTTAGTAGACTGCCTTGGATTGTTGTGAACTGCCTGAGTTGGTTGTTGTAGTTGTGTAGCAATGTGACTCCCACTTTCTCACATATTCAAAATAGATGGTGTATAGAACAAAATGTCAAAAATGACAGTAATCTGTGCAGTGGGGGGAACTCTCCTTTTATAGTCTATATGTCATAAATATAGACTTTGTAACGGTTTTCGTTACAACCGTTACAACACTAATTAGCTCCCACTTAATGACTATTTTAATAGCCTTTATCTAGCACCATTTATTGTGTTTTTCAAATGGAAAAGCGTTACATTCTCCCACTTGGTGCAAGTACAAACTCAAAGAAACAATGAACACGAACTATAGAGATATGTCCTCTTAATACGAGTAGTATCTACTATAATCACAATGTATCTTGTCCCTAAGTACTTTATGTGGTAACCAAAACTTAATGGATAAACTTTATGTTTATTCCAGGTCCAAAAGATATATATTTTCTCAACAATAAAATGTGTGCACAATACAATATGAGAAAATATCTGAATGCTTTAAGAATTTCATAAAATAATTGTATGTATACAAATTTTACAAAGTAGGCGCAAGTCCCATTTTCTCAACAAAATCTCTAAAATGGAATGGTGGCATGCCTTTAGTTAAGGGATCAACAATAATCTACTCAGTGCTTATATGCTCAATGACCACTTTCTTATCTTTAACACGCTCCCTGATGGCTAAGTACTTGGTGTCGATATGCTTACTTCAACTCCCACTGTTATTGTTCTTAGCCAGGAAGACTACAACTGAGTTGTCACAATAAACCTTTAATGGCTTAGAAATAGAGTCCATAACTCTAAGCCCTGAAATGAAATTCTTAAGTCATACACCTTGAAATGTAGCCTCAACATGAAACGAACTCGGCTTCCATAGTTGAAGTGGTGACAAGAGTTTGTTTAACCCTTCTCCATGAAACAGCTCCACCGGCCACGATAAAAATGTTCCCCGAAGTTGATTTCCGAGAATCAACACAACCGGCAAAGTCCGAATCAGAATATCCAACAATGTCCAAAACGTCCATTTGTTTGAACACAAGCTTATAATCCTTGGTACCCTTGAGATACCTTAAAACCTTCTTTGCATCTCTCCAGTGGTTTAAACCCGGATCACTTTAATGTCGTCCTAGCATTACAACAGCAAAGGCGATGTCCGTCCTAGTACAAACTTGAACATACCCGAGCCATCCGACAACTGAAGCATAAGGAATATTCTTCATGGATTTTCTTTCAAAATTACTCTTTGGACATTGGTCCCAACTGAATTTATCCCCTCTCACTATAGGAGTTAGACTCGGTGAACAATCCTTCATCCGAAACCTTTCTAAAACTTTGTTGATATAGGTTTCTTGCAGTAGTCCCAGAATACCCCAAGATCTATCCCTATGGATCTTTATGCCAATGACATAAGATGTCTCGCCCATATCAAAGTTCTTAGAAATGAATTGCTTAACCTCGTGCAGCATTCCCTTATCATTGGTTGCAAGTAGAATATCATCCACATATAAAACAATAAAACAAATTTTACTCTCATTTGTCTTTTGGTATATTCAATGATCTAAGTGACTTCCAACAAATCCATATAAAGAAATGACCCCGTCCAACTTGATATACCATTGGCGCGAAGCTTGTTTTAAACCATAGATGGAATTTTTGAGCTTGAAAACCATGCTCACCTTCACTAGAATAGAACCCTTCAGGTTGTTTCATATAAACCATCTCATCTAGATCACCATTAAGGAATGCCGTTTTCACATTCACTTGTTGCAATTCAAGATTGAAATGTGCAACCAAAGCCAAAATTATACGAAGTGAATCTTTCTTTGATACATGAGAAAAGGTCTCCGTGTAGTTGATTCTTTCTTTTTGAGTAAATCCTTTAGCAACAAGCATAGCCTTGTATCGTTTGATGTTTCCTAATGAGTCCTTTTTAATCTTATAGACACATTTACAAGGCAATGACCTTGGCCATTATGCAACTCAACAAGGTCCCAAACCCCATTGCTCTGCATAAAACTCATTTCTTCCTTCATGGCTTCATACCATAAATCTGACTCTTTACAGTTTGTGGCTTGTGAAAACGTTTCTGGATCATTTTCGGCTCCAACATCAAACTCTAGCAGATACATTATATAATCACTAGGAATTGCCTTTTTTTTTTCTCGAGTAGTTCGCCTTAAAGTTGAACTACGCATCTTATTGAGAAGTTAACGGTTCAATACCGCTTCAAGAATTTCCTGAATTGGTTGATCTATTGGGATAATATCAGCATTTTGTGGAACTTCTTGAATAAGTTGTTCAATACCTGTTTGAACTTGAGGGGTGCTTGAAACTATTATCAACCTATCTGATGACGTAGAAGGACATGATTCAATATGATCATGATTAGAAATCAAATCATTGAACCGATCCCTCCCACTAATAATGTCATCTTCAAGAAACTTAACATTTCTCGATTCCACAATCCTAGTTGAATTAGATGGGCAATAAAATTTGTACCCCTTGGAGGACTATGCGTATCCAATAAAGAAACCACTAATAGTCCTCGGGTCCAACTTCTTTCTTGTGGTTATATAATCTCACCTCAGACAGGCATCCCCAAACACGCATATTGTTGCAACTCGGTTTCCAACTTTAAAATAACTCAAATGTGTCTTTGGGACATCATTGGTTGGAAATGGGTTAATATATACGTAGCCATTCAGTGCTTTGGCCACAAAAACTTAGGAAGTTTGAGATGCTAAACATACTCCGCACCATGGCAATAAGCGTGCAGTTTCTTCTTTCAGCACAACCCAATTTTGGTCCGGAGAAACCAGACATGGTGTATTTGCAACTGTAAAACCCCACTTTCTAAACTTTATTAACAAATACTTAACTTAGAAAGGGATACTAAACAAGCATAATAAACTTACTAATTCAAACTTTAAGAGGTGTCACCGTCACAATCAAATAACGGTGATTTGCACAGGCAAGGAAGGATCTAACATAGTCAAGCTTACTAACTTTAAAACAAAACTAGGGGAAATAACCTCGGTGTCTAAACACAGACAAAACATCTGAATAGGTCTACAAACAAGTCTCAAAATAAACATAAATGTAAGAGTTTAGACTATAACTACACTCTAAGCTAAGCTAGTCTAACTCGATCGCTCTCAAGAACCGGGCCCACATGAAAGAGTTAACAACAAAACAAGTAGAAAATAACAAGTTAGCACGAAGCTAAGTATAGCCACTCAACCCTGTAAAATACTATAACATATACTTTTGGAAAACATTTGTTCACATACTTAGATAAAGTATTCTCAATCATTAAACAACATTCAAGTATACTCAACAGTAATTCTATATGCTTGCAACCTAATTATCAAATAGGCATTACTTTCTTAATCATTTAACTCATCAACAATTATTAAGCTTTCACATACATATCTTATCCTGGCGAAATAAATTACTTAAGCTCAACGAATGGATAAAGAGATACTAATACTCAACAAAAATCTCATATGTTATCATATGTCTCAACAAACATCTCATATTATCATATGTCTAATAAGCAATTTTCATGCTACCATATATCTCAACAAACTAACTCATAGTATCATATGGGGGGTCCTTCCAATAAACAATCTCTGCTATCAAGTATATGAATAAAACGACAATATAGAGTTTTGTAATTTTGCATTTCCTATTTTTAATCAAAATACCGATTAAACGAACTGATGAAATGGAATGTGATTCACGATGAAGTCAGTCAGTAAGGCAGACCATTGAGATGTTTACAGTAAGAGACAACAGACACAAATATACACACAAATGTTTTTACCCAGTCGATACAGATGTGTATCTACTCTGGGGACGAATCACAAAGGCGTCCAATCCCACTAAATCATAATCCAAATGTACAACGGTAGAGAAACAATATCCTCACCCAAGTTTCCACACAAGGTAATACCAGTCTACACAGGTTTAGTGAATTGTTGAAGATGGAGAGGCCATGCATTACAGAAAGTCCCAATGAAATCCCTTCACTTGGGAGCAACTCTGATGCCGGCACTCAGTGATGCTGTTCTCAGTTGTCCCACAACTGTGTGATCGCTAGGTGTCCTTTTCGTTTAAAGCAACAATCACTAACTACAGAAAATGATATACTACGTCGCTTAATAGAAGTGATTTTTTAAATAACCGCCTTCTATTAATATTTTGTTAATACTATGACACATAATAAGACGTCGGTTTTCTAAATAACGTCTTTCTATTATATACTAGGCACATAATAGACGGTGGTCTTTAAATAACCGCCTTACTATATATACTACGACACTTAATAACGGCGGTCTTAAATAACCGCCGTCTATTATATACGGCGTCACTTAATAAACGGCGGTTGTTAATAATTCGCCTTCTAATTATATTTTACATCATTAATAGACAGCCGGTTTTAAATAATCGCCTTCTAATATATATTATACTACTTAATAGACGGCGTTGTTTAAATAATAGCCTTCTAATATATATTTACATCACTTAAATAGACGACGGTTTAAATAATCTCTTCTAATATCAATATTTACGTCACTTAATATACGCGGTTTTTAAAAATAACCGCCTTCTAATATATATTTACACACTTAATAGACGGCGTTTTAAATAACCGCCGTCTAATAATATATTTACATCAATTAAATAACGGCGGTTCTTAAATAACCGCAGTCTAATATATTTTACGTCACTTAATGACGGCGGTTGTAAATAACCGCCTTCTAATATATATTTACGTCACTAAATAGACGGCGGTTTTAAATAACCGTCTTCTAATATATATTAGCACTTAATAGACGACGGTTTTAAAATAACCGCCGTCTAATATATATTTACGTCAATTAATAGACGGCGGTTCTTAAATAACCGCCGTCTAATTTATATTTTACGTCACTTAATAGACGCCGGGTTGTAAATAACCGCCTTCTAATATATATTTACGTCACTTAATAGACGGCGTTTTAAAATAACCGCCTTCTAAAATAATATTTACGTCACTTAATAGAACGGCGGTTTTAAATAACCGCCGTCTAATATATATTTACGTCACTTAATAGATGGCGGTTTTTAAATAACCACCGTCTAAATATATAATTTACGTCAATTAATAATAGACCCGACGGTTGTAAATAACCGCCGTCTATTTATATTTACGTCACTTAATAGACAGCGATTGTAAATAACCAGCTTCTAATATATATTTACGTCATTTAATATACGGCGGTTAAATAACCGCCTTCTAATATATAATTTACGTCACTTAATAGAACAGCGGTTCTTAAATAACGCCTTCTAATATATATATTTACGTCACTTAATAGACGGCGGTCGCCCGTGTAAAGGTGTGATACTGCCATATTTTTTTTGGGCATTGTACGAGGACCGTATGTGCAAACGACTAATTTTTATTAAATTTTCCTAAATCAATATTATTCATTAAACTTAATAGTTTCTTAATCCAAGAAAATCTAGTATTTTCTAATTATATACATGTGCACGTATATTATGTTCCTACATAGCATAATTAACCATTTCCCTTGTGGTCTGATGATATCAGGTATGGACCTTTCAAAAAGGAAGGCCCGGGATCGATTCCATCCCCAGCGTGGGTTAAAATATTGTTCATAAAAATGATCATGGGCCTTGAGTTCCTTCAAACCCTAGGCCCTGAGCCCCCCCCCCCTGAACCCCCTAAGCATAGCTCGGATTGCTAGCTACAAACCAGTTCTGGGTCCATGTAAAAAACGGGACGGGAAATGTGACACCGAGTGTACCCCCCGGAATGGGTCTGTGAAAAAAACGGGACGGGAAGTGTGACACCGAGTGTACCCGGAACAGGATTACGGGGTCTACGGGACCCATGCAAGTGCGAGACGTGTCAGAACATGGAACCGCCGTCTATTCTATAGACGTCGGGTTCTTATATTGAATCGCTGTCTATAAATATGAATAGACGGCGGCTTCATCAAGAAAAGCGCCGTCTATACATATAATAACCGCCGTAGAAAGTTTTTATTTACAAAGGCGTCACTTACACGGCACTTCAAGAACCGCCGTGGTAAATGTGTTTTGTAGTAGTGAGTAATTCTTCTTTAAGTTCTTCATCATAATCACCATGAACATGTTGTATTGAGAAGAGGCATGATAATCAAAGATATGATCTTTTCAACTGGTTCGAGTGTTTCTTCCTTCTTAAAAGCGTAACCCTAATTCTTGTCGAATAAGAGTACTTATAGTTCATAGTAAGAACACTCTCCATAGATATCTTTGATTGTAGATGGTAGCGACAATATTTGAAGAATGTAATCTTAAAGATTCGGTCCATACCTTTCCAAGACAGATACACTGATCTTCTTTCCAATTTTGACTTCTTAAACCACGTACAGCCTTTAAGGAAACAGCTTCCTAAAACAGATCTTCAGTGTCAGTCCCTCTGTTGTTGTATCTGATTAATCAGTCTTCTGTAGAACAAAACCGACACTTAGCTAATCCTATCTTAGTTTGCCATAATAATATGCCAATTATAAGTTGGGGTTTTTTGAGAAATTAAAACACTAACAAACTCCCCCTTTGGCTATTATTTGTCAAAACAACTCGACTACGTATAAAAACACAAACTGAAAGGACTAAGATAGGCTAGCATAAAAACCAAATGTCTTATTACAAAGCATAGCGGAAATAAAACATAGCATACAAGTCATGCTGGATCAAAAAATAGTCGTAAACATTCTTCAAACAAGATAGGTGGTGCAATAAAAATCAACGCCCAGCTAGGGCCAGAAGGTACAAAAACACATAAAACACTCCCCCTGAGTTCATACTCCCTCTTTTTGCCAATGATAGCCAAAGCATGGTCAAGCATTGGAGGGAGTCTCACTGTCAGACTTCGCAGGTTCAACAGCCAGTAGATTCAGACAAGCTTAAATGGAGAAGAACTGTGGCCAATTCAGTACGAGGCCCAGTCAGCTGTTTCGCAATGATGGCCGTGAACAGCTCAAGCTCAAAGACCCTTGCCTTCAATTGAACAGAAAGTTGGAGATCTCTTGCATGTGGCGAACATCAGCCACTGTATCAGCTTCAGAAGTGGAGGGAGCAATCACCGGTGTAACATCACGAATATGGTCTCCAGTAGAAGTCGACGGTCAACAGTATAGAGAAGGGTTGGACTAATCACCTCACTAGGTATGGGCTCAAGGCCCTGCGATGTAAGAAACTCCAAAAATCAAATTAGGGAATTACAACCGTACCTTCTGCTCTCTAGGATGTATCAGGGTGAGAATATAATAGTAGATCCAGGACCCCAGATCAATGGACATCTTCGTTCCAATCCTAAACAAGAGAGCAACCAACTGCTTGCCGACGGTATGGAAGTGAGCCGAAGGGAGCCAGTTGTGAAGAGCAAGACGGTGCAGGATAACATACTTGGAGGTGAGGTGTGAGCTAGGCAGAGTATCCTTTTCACCAGTTGGCCATCTATCGGCTTGTCCACCAGTGAGTGTCTTAGCCACTAAAGTCCAGTCAGTGATTTCTTCCTCTTGAACTCCTTTCAAACCATAATACTCATTGATCATGTCAGGGCCAAAGACATACCATTTTCCTCGAATGAAGATTTGCATTGGACGCGTCCCAGTCAAATTGTCTATCTCTTCATTGAGATTACAGTAGAATTCATAAGTGAGGAGCTTCGAATAAGGACAAATGGAGGAGACATTCTTCAACTGGCCCACTTCACTCAGCAATGGCAGGATGTCGCAAACAGAATTCATCTGGTTTTCATCAACAGACCTTTGAACAATAAGATCTCTCCTGACCATGGTGCACCATTTACCTTGAGCAGTGGAGGATACAAACTGAGGCTTGTATATAGATGTGTCGGGACTTTCAACAGGTTGAACCTCAGGAGTGATACTCCGTCCTCTGGAACGAGTAGATGGTTTCCCCTTCCGGGTAGAGGATGTGAGAACTACAATAGGTTGAACAGCAGCAGGACCTTTTTGCTTAACAAACAACCGCAGTGTTTTGAACACTTGTTGAATTGGAGGATTAGCATCAGGTTTGACAGACTCACTGGACTTTCTTCCCTTCTCTGGTTGATCCACATTAGCATTGTCATCACCAGACTCAACAACAACAACTTTCACAGGAACATTCTTTCGTTTGGATCTTCTCGTCTCCTTGGATGGGGAATGAGCAGAGGGGCTCGGAGACACAGAGTGACTGGAATCAGAAACATGGGCAGAAGAACTTCCAAGAAGATTTGTTACTTCTCGAATTTTGAAGGTGGTGGAATCAGGATGTGCAATAGCCTCAACAGTCGGGGGCTTAGATACATGAGCTTTGGTGCCATAGACTTCAGCAAAGATCTTTTCATCTTCACTCGAAGACTTAGAAGGATGAATCACACGGTATGGTTCTAAAATGGCAGCAGCAGGCAAACCAGCAAAGTGCCGGACATGTTCAAGTCTTTCAGCCAACGACGTAGAGGTGTAGACTGGACCCCATCTATTTGTTCAGATGCATGGGTGCTTGAGAGTTTAACAGTCTCAACTTCAGCAGGCAAACTGGAAAGATTCTCAGAAGGACAGATTTCATTTGGGGCAACAGCAATCGCAGAAGGAGGCAGAGCAACATTATCAGCCGAGTAAACAACCAAACTCAGATTGTTGGTCTCCATAGAAGGTTTATCTTTCTCATCAGACACATCAACAACCACACTTTTCAAAGGCTCAGGCTTCTCAGAAGGGATACAAGGGGGGGTCATCAGACACAGAAGATTTCACAGAAATTAAAGCATTCACATTTTCAGAATCAACAGGCACAACAGACGGAGCATCATCAGAGACTAAATCATCAGGTTTATCAGGAGAAATTTCAATAGGAGAATCAGAAGTATTTCACCTGTTACAAAGGATCTCAAGCCGGTGTCTGGTTTCATCTTGGGCAGCTTGCAGGTACAGGGGTTGTGCAGCTTCTCGACGTCGTGAGACCTCGGCGATTCAAGAGCCCTTTGTGCAAAGTATTGAAGAAACGCCCCAACCCCAATTTCCATCTGCAGGCTCTGGGATAGATGCTGGGGGAAATCTCATCACTAGCTTCAGAGGCCAGCAACAAGAGCTCACTTGTATCATCTTTCGGACCAGTCGGCGTAGAACTCTGGGATAATCTGACATTACTGTGACCATAATTTCATCGCGAAGAAGAGGATCAAGCTTCAACTTCTTCTTCATTGCTAACTGGAGCAGTGATTTGACATGTTTGGTGGCTACTTCTGGGGAGTGGGTCTTCCTCCCAAGCTTGATGATGATATTTTGTACAACATCCGCCATTAGAATGTATTTGGGTGTGTGAGAGAATCAAAACCTAGGCAGAGGAGCAGAGAGAAAGAGTAATCCGAGAGCAGAGATATTTTGAGTTCTCCTTCTGTTCAAGCTTGACCCGATAACAAATAGTCCCAAGGGGTGAAGAACCCCTAATTAATGCGGCTTGTCAGATTTCATGCAGAGCCGATGTGATTGACATAACGGTATGCCTTCTTTTTAGGCAAGAAACGGATGAGGAAGATTTGAAATTTGAAAAAGTTAATTACTTTATGGTAATATAGGTTAAGATATTCTCTTAACAAAGTAGAAGGGAGTTTTAAAAGGAAGTCAAAGCTGAAATTTGACCCGTATAAGTAATACCAAGAACTCGCCTTCTGAACAACGAACTGCCTTATTAGTCAATCCTGCAGATTTCTAGAGCAGATCTGAGAATCTCAAACTGATTTTCATCTAGAGGCTTAGTCAGAATATCAGCCAATTGCTTATCTGTTTGAATATACTCCAACTCAATCTCCTTAGTTTCGACCAAGTCTTCTGATGTAGTGATGCCTTATATCAATATGCTTTGTGGAATGTTGAACTGGATTCTTTGAGATATTGATTGCACTAACATTATCATAGTAGAGGTGTCATAATTCCTTGAGTAAACCCATAGTCTAAAAAGCATCTGTTTCATCCATACTAACTGAGTACAACCATCCACCAGCGGTTATGTATCTGCTTTCTGCAGTACTTAAGGAAATTGAATTTTTTTCTTGCTCAACCACGATACCAAGTTTTTACCAACAAAGAAGCATCCTCCAGAAGTACTCTTTCGGTCATCAATATTTCCTGCCCAGTCAGCATCACAATTGCAACCAGACTAAGTTCACTATCCTTGGAGTACCATAACCCATATTGAATTGTTCCTTTTATATATTTCAAAATTCGTTTAACAGTTTATCAGGTGTGATTCTTTTGGATCAGATTGATACCTTGCACATATTCCAACACTGAACATTATGTCTGGTCGACTAGCCGTCAAGTACAGCAGACTTCCTATCAGACTTCGGTAGACTGTGTTATCCACTGATACACCTGTGTCATCTTTAGATACTTTTGTGGAGGTAGAAATTGGTGTCTTGGATGGTTTACATGATTCTAGGTCAAACTTCTTGACTAAAGTCTTAGCGTACTTTTCTTGTGAGATAAAGTACCCTTCAAGACTTTGCTTAACTTGTGGCCCTAGGAAATATGTCAGTTGACCAACCATGGACATCTTAAATTCTTCCTTCATGATCTTTACTAACTCATCAGTGTATTTCTGTAAAGTAAATCCAAACACAATGTCATCCACATAAATCTGAGCAATGGTGACATGACTTCCAGTGGTTTTTACGAACAACGTTTTGTCGACACTTCCTCGTTTATAACCGTGCTGTAGCAGATACTGTGTCAGTCATTCAACCATGCTCGTGGGGCTTGTTTAAGACCATAGAGAGCTTTTCTGAGCTTGTAGACATGAGATGGATAATCTTGATCTTCAAAGCCTTTCGGTTGTGCCACATAGATGTCTTCATACAGATATCCATTCAAAAATGTTGTCTTAACATCTATCTGAAACAGTGTGAATCCCACAATGCATGCGACTGCCAGTAGATTTTTGATTGACTCTAGTCTTGCCACAGGAGCAAACGTTTCATATTAGTCAATTCCTTCTATCTGAGTGTATCCTTGAGCCACTAACCGAGCTTTGTTCCTTGCAAATTCCCAGCTTCATCAGTTTTATTTTTGAAGATCCACTTTGTTCCAATTATGTTTGACCGATCAGGTTCTTGGTACTAGATCCCAAACATGATTTCGGTCAAATTGGTGTAGCTCCTCCTGCATAGCCTTGATCCACAGATCATCCTGTAAAGCTTCTTTTACATTCCTTGGTTCTATTTTTGAGGTATAGCAAGCAGATCTGGATATTTCTATCAGATTATTTCTTACTCTGCTCCTGGTCTTCATCCCATCTGTTGGATCGCCGATGATGTTATCTGATGGGTGATTTTTCTGAGTTCTAGTGGGTTTGTCCTTACCCACAACATCAATAAGAATGGTCTCCTATTCAGAACTTCCTTGATCTTCATCTGAGGATTCTTGTGTTTTGGGCTGACTGTTGTCCATCGGCAGTATTCAGCTCACTGAGAGGAGGATCTGTCTCTGGATCAGTCACTGTCGTTTCAACTGATTCGTCTAGATTGTCGTCTATAACAACATTTACTGATTTCATTACAGATTGAGTTCTTTTGTTGTAGACTCTATAAGCTCGACTGTTTGGAGAGTACCCTAGAAAGATGCTCTCATCGCTCTTAGGTTCAAACTTCCCTCTTTGTTCCCTATCGATCAGCACATAACACTTAGTCCCAAACACATGAAAATACTTCAAGTTCGGCTTCTTTCCCTTCCAGATCTCATATGGTGTTTTGGTCGTACCTGGTCTAAGATAGACTCTATTCACTGTATGACAGGCTGTGTGAACTGCTTCAGCCTAGAAGCGCTGTGGCAGGTGAGAAGCATGTAACATAACTCTAGCCATTTCCTGCAAGGTCCGATTCTTTCTTTCCACCACACCATTCTGTTGGGATGTTCTAGGAGCTGAGAATTCATGAGATATTCCATTCTTGGAGCAGAAATTTGAATATAGAGAGTTTTCAAATTCTTTTCCATGATCACTTCTTAGTCTCTGAAATTTTATTATAGGCTCATTCTTTTCCTTTTGAACTCTTATACACAAGGTTCTGAAGGCATTGAAGGCTTCAGATTTTTCTCTTAGGAAATATACCCAGCTGTACCGAGAGAAATCATCTACACACACAAATATGTATTTCTTTCCACCAATGCTTTTAGTCTGTGTTGGTCCCATGAGGTCTATGTGAACAAGATCTAGACATCTCTCAGTAGCTGATACTTTAGCGGCTTTGTGAGGAGCCCTTATTTGTTCCCAATGGCAGCATGCACCACAAACTCTTTCCTGATTCTATTCTGATCTTAGGTATTCTCCTCAGCAAAACATCTAGTTCTGATCATTTTTCCATATGCTCTGAGTTTATGTGACCCAGTCCGTCTATGCAGAGTTTTGATTGCATCAGATTTGATAGGCGACGGGCATTTTCGTTTGTCAGAACATAACAGTTGTCTGAGGATCGTGTTCCTTCCATGACCAATTGATCTGCTTTGTCACTGACTCTGCAGCAGTTATGATTGAAGCACACATTCCAGTTTTGATCACACAACTGACTGATGCTAATCAGATTTGCTTTCAAACTACTAACTAACAAAACTTCTTCTAAAGTGAGGTAAACCTGGTACATTTAGGGTACCTTTTCCAATTATTCTGCCTTTTTGCCTGTCGCCATATGTAACTGATCCACTGGCTAGGTTGAACAGCCATAAGGCACTTTACATTTCTAGTCATATGCCTGGAACAGCCACTGTCGAAATACCATCTAGCTTCAGTTGTAGACACAGTCAGAACTATAGTGGGATAGCATATTACTTCTGACTTTCTGACCCAAACCTGTCTCGTGAACGGTGTAATAGTCTTGTTCTGATATTTTTCCTTTCTTTGATCTCTGTAGAATAAATAACACTCAGGTCGAGTGTGTCCTTTTGTTTGACAGTAATGAGAGATGGGATGTATTGTCTGACTTTGGCAAACTTATTTTTTAACTTTGAGTACTGAGATTGAAGAGCTACTCTGCCGAAGTCAGTATCTGCAGTTCGATCATGTACCTTCCTCTTTTCATTTTTCTGAACAGACCGGAAGACTGACCTGATGACCTCGTTCAAAACTATGAACTGATGTACCAATTGACATACCCTCTTTGACAAACATAGGAACACTTTTCGAAGATTCTCCCCGTTCGAATCCAAGGGGCCTTTTTATCATTTGGATTTCTACCAGAGTCCAGTTTTGTCTAAAGTTGATGTGGTATCCATCATCTTGATATTCTTCTTCAGATCTTTCAATTCCTTTATCAGTTTTCCTTCTCGAGATCTTATCTGTGTGATAAGATCTTCCTTTATGACAATATCTGTATTAAGTTTCTTCAGAAGATCATCTTGTTGGCTTCAGTTCGTCATTCAGATTTTTATTAACTTTCACCAGTTGTTCCCAGCTTGCAACAAGTTTAGCAAATTCCATTTCAAGTTGAGTATGCCTCTCTTCAAAATCTTCTGTCGATATATAGGACTCTCCATCAGATTCGTTTTCGTGTGACTGATTCTCTGTAGCTATAAAGAAAGCTACAAAGTTTCCCACATTGTCATCTGACTGATCATTAGATGCTTCCTCCTCATCATCACTTAGCGTAGCCACAAACATAGCCTTCTTCCTCTTGAGATAAGTTGCACATTTAGCCTGTATGTGTCCAAAACCTTCACACTCTCTACACTGCACTGGCCGGTTGAGAGATCTCCCTGTGTCTGTGGAACTGTTTCTGTTTTGTCTTGTTCGGCCAGTCTGAGATTGATTGTTCTGTGAGAAAGGTGGAGTTTCTGCTTTCTGATATGAGGAGTTACTGCTTTTGTATTGTGTCCTGGTAAACTGTCCTTGACTCTTTTTGTTAAAACCTTTCAATATCTTCTTAAAGTTCTTGGTTAGAAGGGCCAAGGTTTCATCATCTATGTCGTCTGTGTCAGATTCTCGATCCGCTTCAGCCACAAAAGCCACTGACTTGCCTTTTCTGTTGACAGCAAGGTCATCATCAGCTAGCACTTCAAGTTCATATGTGTGTAAACTTCCCATAAGTTCTCCTGTACTCTTCTTTTCACAGCCTGTGTGTTCCTGAATAGCAGTTACTTTCATCCGGAAGCGTTTAGGCAAAGATCGAAGGATGGGCTTCATTTCATCTTCTGTCCACGTCTCAATGGGCTTCTCCTAGTAGTTCCATCATCATTCTGAATAGTTGTGCGACTCCACCTAGATAGGACAGTACGATAAACCCTGGTACTTGTGCTTAGAGATAGATCACCATACGAGCTTTCCAGAAAGATAGTTTGTGACCATCCAGTTTTGGTGTTTCATACTTGCATCCATCCTGAAAAAATAACCAGCCAACGGACACACAGAAGCACTTCCAATAAAAGATAACAATGCAAAAATATTCCCTTACGATCAAGTCACTATGTAGACTTTAAAAGCTCTAATACCACATGTAATTTTGCATTTCCTCATTTTTATTTAATCAAATTAACCGGATTAAACAACTGATGAAATGGACTGACTGATTCAACAATGAAGTCAGTCAGTAAGGTAGACCATTGAGGTGTTATAGTAAGAGACAATGACAAAATAACAACAAGATGTTTACCCAGTTCGATACAATGTGTATCTACGTCTGGGGGACGATCACAAAGGCGTCCAATCCACTAAATCATAATCAATGTACAACGGTAGAGAAACAATAATCTCACCCAAGTTCCCCACACAAGGTACGTACCAGTCTACACAGGTTTAGTGAATTGTTGAAGATGAGAGTCATGCATACAGAAGTCCAATGAAATCCCTTCACTTGGAGAGCGAACTCTGATGCGGTCCACTTCAGTGATGCTGTTCTCAGTTGTTCCCACAACTGTGTGATCGTAGTGTCCTTTTCGTTTAAGCAATAATAATTCTTCTCAAGTTCTTCATCATAATCACCATGAACATGTTGTATTGAGAAGAGGCATGCTAATTAAAGATATGATCTTTTCAACTGGTTCAGAGTGTTTCTTCCCTCTTAAAACGTAACCCTAACTCTTGTCGAATATGAGTACTTATAGTTCCATAGTAAGAACACTCTCCATAGATATCTTTGATTATAGATGGTAGGACAATATTTGAAGAATGTAATCTTAAAGATTCGGTCCATACCTTTCCAAGACAGATACGTTGATCTTCTTTCCAATTCTGACTTCTTAAACCGCGTACTGCTTGAAGGAAACAACTTCCTAAAACAGATCTTCAGTGTCAGTCCTCTGTTGTTGTATCTAATTAATCAGTCCTCTGTAGAAAAACAGATACTAAGCTAATCCTATCTTAGTTTGCCATAATAATATTGCCAATTATAAGTTGGGTTTTTTGAGCAATTAAAACACTATCAAAAGTCATGCTTCTTCTCATACTTTCATGTAAAACATGCAACTCTTATAATCATGCAATAAAATGAACATGATGCTTTAGTATAAGTATAGATAGATATACATATACACTTTTCTTTGTAACAAGGAACACTTGTTCGAGGGAGGTTTTTTAGAGTCACAATGACTCGCTTTTCTCTTCTTTCTCTAGAGTCACGTTGACTCGCTTTCTTTCTTTATTTAGAGTCATAATGACTCGCTTTCTCTCTTTACTTTTACTCGTGGGCGAGGTAGGAACTTCACCATAATGTGAATGGACCTATTTGGGCTTGCATCTAGTCGTCCTAATACTCATCTCGCACACTGAAACCACTCTCTTGGTTCTTTTCTCAAACTCTGTGGAATCAGGTATCGTACTTGTCGCTATACACACTCCCTAACCGGGATTCCAAGACCGGCGGGTAGTATCCTACCTAGTAACTCGGGAATATCGACCTGGTTACTTCTCATCGGATCGCAATGTTCGTTTCTTTCTTTACTTTCTCTTTTCTTCCGAAAGGACATAGTCCTAACGGGTCTCCAAAACCTCAGATTACTCACACTAGATACATATAGATATAACTCATGCAATTTATTCTCATGCAACAACTTTACTTATGCAAACATATGCATATAGCTTCTCAGCAACTTCTCTTTTCTCACAAATTGGAATCAAGTATCATGCAAATTCTCAATGAACTAGATAATGATTGTTCAAAATAGATATAGGTTTTTGAAAGAATACTTGGGCTCACTTAGGAGCAGCTAATGCACTTTAGTTCATGATATACTAAACATGCTCTTTTACTATAAAGAATATCTCAAATTCTCTTTGACTATAAGTCAAGTAAACAATGTATAAACTCATGCTTATAATTCAATTTCTCAATAATCTTCTTAGCAAACACTTAGCAAATATTGATCATGCTCTTTAAACTTGAAATACACTTCTTAAATTTAACTTATATTTCATGCTTTAGTAATTCACTTCACTGTACTCAATAGGCTCATGCACTGTACAACCAAATATTCATATTCTTAGAAAATTCTCAACAACTCACAATGGTTATTTAAACATGTTAATCAAGCAAATTTAGAAAATAATGATCATGCTTTTTGTTCAAATAGCTAAACCCAAATACTTCATATTTACGCGTCTCTGTAAGTAATGCACAGATTACTTCAATAGCTTTTATCAACACCAAAACCTACTATAATTTACTCATTTCAACTCCAAATTCAACGAAGTCAAATTCTACTAGTGCATCGTAACGATCCCGAGTGTTCGAGCCTCAAGAGCCCACGAGTCTCGCGTCCGAACGACACGTAGCTGAGCTACAAAGGGCTTAGCCACTGCACTGGATTGGCCTGGCAGAGCTTGCGCGGGCTTGAGGAGCCCCCGCCACTTGGCTCCGCCAAGCAGCGGCCTAGGGCCACGGTTCTAGCTGAGAACCGTGCCCTAGGGCTTTTCCTCCACGGGACTAGCCAACGGTCCCTGCCTAGGGCCATTGGTTAGCTCCGTGAGCTAGTCTGGTGCACAGACAGTGTGCACTAGAGGGATCTCTTCTGCACCTGGAACAATTTTTGAGAAATCTAACTGTAACACCCCACTTTTCTTAAACTTAATTAAAGTTCTAAAACCAAATTAAGATAAACTAAGCAGCGGAAAATCAAAATTAATTAACAAACTTAGTGGGAATGTGTCCGGCCACAACCACCTTCCCACGGTGATTGCACATGCTAAGGGTAAAACTAAACATCAAGTCAAACTAACCATCCGGAATTTACTACATTAAGTAACTTAGGGAAAAGTACCCCGGTGTCTATCACCAACAAAAAAAAGGTGTCTCCATCCATAAATCCAAAACATCATCAATAAAACAAGAGTTTAGATAATAGCAACAACTACACTAGTCTAACCCGAGTACTCTCAAATGCTGGCCCACCCTGAAAGGGGGTTTGCAAAACAACAAGTAGACAAGTAGAAAACACCCGTTAGCACGAAGCTAAGTATAACCACATTCAACCCTGTAAGTACTACAGTATATACTTTGGAAAAAATTTGACCACATTCTCAAATTAAGCAATCTCAAACACTTAGACAAAACCTTGATATAAACCACAAAGCTTTCTATATGTTCACAACCGTAAAATATCAAATAGCATACTTCAACGATATCAAACCTAACAACATGCTCATAACTATCGCATACTTTGAACATAGCAAATCTCAATCCTGTATAACATTTCAATAACATCTCATGCTAACACATAAACTTATCAAGGCAATTTCGTTCTATCAATTATAAGAAATTAATCTCACGCTTTCAAGTTCTCATCATGCAATCTAGAAATATCATACATCAATATGCAAACTAAGGCAATCATGATCAATATACAATCTCGGGTAATCATTCTCAATATGCGATCTAGTGCAAACATTCTAGATATGCAATCTCGTGCAAACATTCTCATTATGCAATTTCGTGCAATACTATACTCAAATGCAATCGCGTGCAAACATTCTCATTATGCAATAAGATGCTATAGGATAAGTATACTTATACACTCGTTTGTAAATAGAATACGCTGCTATGGGAGGTTTCTTAGAGCCACAAGGACTCGCTCGCCTTCCTTTCTTAGAGTTGCAATGACTCACTTTCTTAGAGTCGCAATGACTCACTTTCTTTATAAATGGACGAGGTAGGAACTTCACCGTAGTGTGAACGAACCTATCCGGGCACAACCTCTAGCTGGCCTAATATCTGTCTCGTCCACCGAACCACTCTCTTGGTTCTATACTCAACTCTGAGAATCAGGTATCGAACTTTCAGAGTGCACACCCCCAGACCAGGATTCCAAGCTCGGCTGGCAAGTTTCCAACCTCGTAACGTGGGAATACACCGCGATACAAAACATCGGATCACAAATATCCCGGTCATCATCATCCGAAAGGACATAGTCCCAACGGGTCCTCCAAAACCTCACTTATATGGATAGTATAATATATAATCCAAATTCAACGAAATCAAAGGTCAAACGTGTGTCATGATGGCCCCAAGGTATCGAGCCACAAGGGCCCATGACACCCGATCCGAAACGACACGTAGCTCAGCCACAAGGGCCCAGCCACTGCACAGGTTGTAACACTCCGTGTTACGATCCCTAAAACCAATTAATTCATTTAACCAATTACCCAAAAAAAGAATTAAATTACAGTAATTAATTAGGAAAAGGGCCCACCATAGTCCATGGGCCCTCACCTCTAAACCCAACCCCTAGTCCTAGAAGGAATGAACCCTAAGTAAGACTCTTAGATATATAAATAGGGAACTTAGAAGGCACCTAGAATCCCACCACAATAATCTCTCACCACACCAAGAATTCCAAGAATTCCCCTAGGAGAAATCAAGAAAGAATAAAGCTTAAAGAAAACCCTTCATAGCCAAGGAATTAATTAAGGCTAATAGGTAACCCATGTCTCAACAAAACCTATTTTCATAGCTATGATTCCCCGCTTAGGTTTCCGCATATTATTGTGTATTGATGAATTATTATTGATGATGGTGTGATGATTCCATGGGTGATCTTGATGATCTGATGATGAGAGGTTCTTTGATAATTATGGTGTTCCTGATATTATGGTGTTCTTGATAACTATGTTGTTCTTGATAATTATGGTGTTCTTGATAATTATGGTGTTCTTGATGATTATATGATGTTCTTGATAATTGTATGATGTTTCTTGAATCTTGATGATTATGTGATATTCTTACCGATCTTGATATTAGAAGACGAATTGTATTCTTGTTGATTTAAAAGTGATTAGAACCCTAGGTTGTGTCGTATGATATTATTCTTGGTATATTGGGTGGGGATTCGCATGTTTGGGTGTTGATTATGTTTAGAAAAGCATGATAGGTTATGTGCCGTATGTCCCTTGCTTTCGAATTCATTAATTGTCTACGTGTTGTTGTTAATTGCGTTTGAAAGTGTCTAAGCATGGTTTCGGGTTCCACGAAGGTTGCCGGGGCATTTTGTGATGAAAAGAGTCAGTGGGGGGTAGGGGACCTGCCACCTACCCGCGGCCAAAGAAGGCCTCACCGGCAGCGGGCAGCTGCCCGGAACAGTGCCGCCGGCGGGTGACCCCTCACCCACCGGCTACCCGCTGGTTGTTACCCCACTTTGGGATTTTGGCTCCCCAGTTTGATGTTCCCCCAAACCCCGTGGCGTCCCAACGGACTCCGTCTATCGTGCCTGTGTCTAGTTTGATATTTCGGGTACCGTTCGTAGGTTGTATAAGTCTTATATATTGCATGTTAGTTGAATTGGTATCCCGTTGACCTAGGTGGAGAAGTATGACCCCTAGGATTACTCTTAGTATGTGAAGGATCACGCATAGGTTTTGTTATACATTTCTCCCCCTTCCCAATGTCTAATGTGGGTTGCTGTGCTTGCTATGTGTTATGTGTGCATGTTACCCCCATTTGGTTGCGACAATGGGTTTATACGGCAGTGGTGGGTTTTGAGAACCATACTGACTGTTAACAAGGCCGGTTGCGATCGGTCAGCGTATATTATTAATAGGGCTGCGGTCCACCGTTTGGTTGCGATCAAACGTTCTATCATGAGCTGCGGTTCATTTTCCTGGCTGCGGTCAGATGACATACTCTTGGGCTGCGGTCCACTGTTTGGTTGCGATCAAACTATGATGAGCTGCGGTTCATCGGTCGGTTGCGATCGACCCCTCCGTGTTGCGATACGGGGCAGGGTGCTGCGGGGCGTGTCAGAGCTATATGCGCTGACCCTCATGTATGGGATGCGATTGGTCCTGTGGCGCCAACAAGTGTGCTTGT
>VALG01009673.1:0-14111 GCA_009835305.1 Ipomoea purpurea
ATAACCCTTGTCATTTAACCCTTAAACCTTAGCCAAAATGTTCCCTTCCACCCTTTGAGAGGGAATAGAGCATTGTTCTTTTCTTGGAAGTTGATTCTTTTTCTTTTGAGCTTGTTTTCTTAGCAACACTTCTATAGATGTTATCTAAGTGCTGGCCGTACGTGTTGATTTCTATTGATAATGTCTTTGTTTGATTTGAAAAAAAAAAAAAAAAAAAAAAAAAGAGAGAGAGAGAGAAACAAATGATGAGAAAATTGAAAAAAAAAAAGTCAGAAAATGTTGAAAAGAGAAAGAAATGAAAAAAGGAAGAAGTTCATAAAAAGTTGCGATAGTTTGGGCCTTTGAAAATTGTTCTCAACCCTCCACTACTTTAGAGTGTTGCTTGTGTTTAGTTTGTTAGGTTGCCCTTATCTTGATTTCATATCTCTTCCAATCTCAATTGTGAATAAGTGCTGAATTCTCTCTTTTTTGTTTGATTTCCCTTACCCCTTCTTGTCAACCATTCACCCCTTAGGCCCCATTACAAGCCCTAATAAAAGTCCTACTTGATCTTAGCATTCAATCTTAGAGTTGAACTAGTTGGAGTATGAAGGGCAAGCCTATGAATCTCGTTCAAAGCGCAAGTTTGCATAATCTCAAGCTTATATTTGGGCACGCTTGATCCTCACGCCTCTATTAAATAATTTTCGGTGATTGGGTTATTGGCCTTGAGGAATGAAACTTGTGTGAATGCTAAAGCATGATTCTTGACACAAGTTGTTGTTGTGTCAAGTTGATTGTGGGTTTTTTAAGTTGTGCCAAAGCTGGGGAGTATCAGTCCAACTTCCGGTTGCTTATTATTGGTGATTTAGTTCTTGCTTTTTACTTGAGGACAAGCAAAAAGTCTAAGTGTGGGGGAGTTGATGAATGTCTAAAACCTAATGCTTTTTCCTTGCACCATTTTGGTATTTTTAACTGTATCATTATATTATGTGAGTCAATTTGGTAACTTATGAATGATTGTTTGGTGCTAGGTGACTTGAGCAAGAAAAATGATGTTTTGAGACCAAAACATGATTTTTGATCAGATTCAAGTCCAATCATAGCATGATGATATTTTTGTAAGCGAAAACATGAAGAAAAGAAGATTTGAACAACACTCTTCCATATGCCAAATATTTGTGCCTTAGGGGTCTTGATGATATAGGCAATTCAATGCAAAGGCAAAGCAAAAGATAGTAAGGTGGCATTTCTCGCCCAGATTGGCGCAGTCTCCGTATTTTGGCCATATCTCTGCTTAGAAGTGTCCAAATTAAGTGTTCTTTATCTCATTGAAAGCTAACTTGAATAACTACAACTTTGATGAAGACTACAAATGCTAATTCAAAGGTTTTGAGGGAAAAACTGGCTAGAAGACGACCTTAGTGCACAGGCAGTGCACACTGCCTGTGGCCACGGTCTGCCACGGCCGTGGCCACACCGTGGCCACTGGGCAGTGTGCCTTCATTTCTGGCCACGGGTGTGGCCAAGGGCGTGGCCACACCCATGGCCAGCCTCTGCAACTTTTTGCAGCGCATTTTTTACCCTTTAAGGGATTTTTCACCCCAAAACATATCTTTCATTCCATCTTTCATTTCCCTTTCATTTCTCTAGTTAGGTTAGTTTAGAATAGCTTAGATTAGTGTAAATTGTGTTTCCTTTCCACTTCCAAGCTCAAGAACATTGCAAATATTGGATTTCAAAGCTTCAATAGAGAAGTTTTCTTATATCTATTCTTTTACTTTTCATATATGCTTTCAATTACTCCTTTAATATTTTTGTATCTATTGTTAGATTGTGAGTAGCTAAGTGTTTTAGGACTTGGATTTGGTTTTGATTTCTTGCTATTGATGCCTATTAGAGTTGTATTGCATAAAGGGGATTATTTGGGTGCTCTAGGGTTAGTTGTGTGATTTGGGTTTGTTGTGAATTTGTGTATAATTGTTGGATCACAATTATATGTTTGATTTGGAGTGTGTTTGTTGCTACGAGAGTAGAGCTTGTACACTAGCCACACATTCACACACTTATTGCCCAATACGAGAGTATTTCGGGTATTAAGAGAGTTTATGCCTTGTGTTCTTGCTTGGGCAACCTTGGGTTGAATTGCCACGAGAGTGGAGTTTAAGGTGAGGTTGCAAGTCCAAATAGCTACGAGAGTGTATTTAGACACTTTTGTGCATCTCACTTCCACTATACCTTGTTTAATTCTCTAATCCTTACTACAATATTTGACATCTTAGCTTGAATCAACCAAATCTCAGTCCTTTGTTTTACTTGTTCTATTTGTTATTAGCTTGTTCGTATCAAACCATCTCATTATCGATAGGTCTAGCTTCTAAAAGAATTGTTCTAGCTTGTGCTTAACTCCACTTTGCATCAATTCCAAACATTACAAGAGCCATCTCCAGTGGAACGATATCTAAACTCTATACTGTGATTTGATACTTGATGGATTTGTGAAAAAATGTCCTTATCAGTATATATATTTTTAAATTAAATTAATTAACATACGACATCAGCTTTACGTTAAAAGCCGACATCGTATATTATTTATTTTTTAAATAATACGACGTCGGATATTTAGTAAATATCCGACGTCGTATATACATTTTTAAATATTATAATTGTTTTATGGTTTCTACCCCAACCTGTATCAATTTTCAAATCCTACGCAGCTAGCAATTTAACATTCAACATCAACTAATTCATTAAACTAATTCAAACTATTAAACATGAAACTAATAGAAAGAACACAATTCATTAAACTAATTCAAACTACTAAACATAAAACTAAGGGAAAATTGTAAAAAATGCCCTCTATAAATATGCAAATTATCAATGTCACCCCTGAATTATGAGTGGTGTAAATGTTGCCCCTCAATTATCAAAATGGTGCACATATAGCCCCTCCCGTAACGGACATGTGGTTCCTCGCTAGTGTACGACAACGTTAAGTCAAAGTAAATATGTAATTTAATTGTTTTTTTCCTCTCCCGATTCGAAGTACCAGTGATGGACAGCGGTGGGAACCACAAGTCCGTTACGGGAGGGGCTATATTTGCACCGTTTTGATAATTGATGGGCAACATTTACACCACTCATAATTCAGGGGTGACATTGATAATTGACATATTATAGAGGAGCATTTTTTACTAATTTTAAACTATATATAAATACTTCATCACTAGTTTAATGATAACTATTAATTAATTATATAAATTTACATACGTTTCCATTATATGTTTAATGTCTTTACGCAGCCCATAACCAAGTGAATCAAACCAAAAATTTCATTTAGTCGGGACAAATCACTATCAACATCCAATGCTCACTACAAATAAATAATTTATTAGTTTTAAGTTAATAATATATAATAAAAATATATTATATATAAGTACTTTTATTTAAAACGTAATTAATACTTACTTGAGAACATATGGGGCTAAGTATACCAATTCCTTCCCAGACTGCATGGTGGCATTTATATACGATTTCATGTCCTCCATATTATTCATTTGTGGTTTAATCCAATATGGATCTAGGAAGCCATACGTGTTCTTTTGATGCCAACTCAAAACTAATGTAAATACCCTATTCACAAACACAATCAATTATATATGGATTACCAACTATATAAATATAAAACTATATGAATAAATAATACTAAAGAACTTATTACCTTATAAAGAACTGAACTAGAGAAACATCGATGATCTCATCACTTGCAAGGTACAAGTCATAGTCAATGTTGCCCATAATACCACGAGCCACATGGACTACAAGATGGTGTTCAAAATGGCGAGCTATATTGAAAAGGCCTTTTTGCATCCATCAGTCAAAGAATCTGGATCAACTATAGTGAATTGTTGATGTACGGATTGCACACCCGATTGAAAAGTCAATTTGGTCTTTTCTTTTGACTGTGAATTATAATACAAGTAACAATTATTATTTTAAAAAGTAAATTACTTACTATTTTAAAATAGAAATATTTTCAGTGTACATACCGCATCAACTTCAGTACATAACTCTACCAGCTTCTTTGGCTAAGCAATAAAGTGTTGAATTGCATAACCTACAAGCTGAACCTCACTGTGGGGATTGGTACATGTGCACTTGGATCACTAACTTCATTTACTCTCACCTTCACATGATTTATATCTAGTACAACCCTATGAACTTGTCCACCACTGTAAGCTATCCCATATGTCACTGTCCGTCTAATTGGATCTTATAAGAACAATTGACATCGTGCCCCTAACTGCATTAATTTTTAATTAAGATTCATATAAAATTTTATTGAAAATAATAATAGGGAAAATTGTAAATTTATGCCCCTCACAAATATGTCAATTATCAATGTTACCCCTGAATATTAGTGGTGTAAATGTTTGCCCTCAATTTTCAAAAACGTGACATATATTGCCCTCCCCTGAATTATTAGTGTTGTAAATGTGGTTACCCGTCGTCTTTCTTATTCAATTTATCACGTTTTTTTCCTCAATTTTCCTCTCTTCGTTTATTCTCCTTCCGTCGACAACAATTTTTCTCCTTCTTCCTATTAGGGAGGGGCAATATATGTCACGTTTTAAAAATTGAGGGGAAACATTTACAACACTGATAATTCAGGGGTGACATTGATAATTGACGTTATTTGTGAGGGGCATAAATTACAATTTTAGATTAACTATAAACGAATACTATAGCCGGTAAATTACTAAAAGGGTCTGGGGAACTAGCTTTGTCACTTCGAGATGGTAGCTCAGTGTTGGGGGGCTTCCCTCCTATGTGGTAAATAGCTCATTTTGGACCAATCCTTTCTACTGCAATATTTGTTAGCTTGATGGAAAGTTTGCTGACAATTATTTGGGTTGAGAATGGGTTATTGTAGAAGTTAAAGAGTGGATGTTGGGATGAAGTTGTTGGGCAGAGTTTGCTTGGGATGAACTTGGGAAGAGATTTCCTAAAGGAACTTGGGAAGAGGTTCCTAAGGATTATGGGAGGAGGTTTCCTAAAGTTTATGGGAGGAGATTTCTTAAGGATTATGGGAAGAGGTTTCCTATGGTTTATGGGAGAGATTTCCTAAGGATTATGGGAAGAGGTTTCCTAAGGTTTATGGGAGGAGATTTCCTAATTTATGGAAGGAAGTTGAGGAATTAATTAGCTTTCTTCCTTTCCAAGGTGGCTGCCTGCATCTATAAAAGGAGGGAAATTCATTGTTTCCTCACCACTACACCACTACACCACTACACCAGACACTTCTACATACTACACATATTTCATTTGTATTTTTCGGCAGAAGCAGTAGGCGTGAAAGAAAGAAAAATTCAGTTTTCTTTCTTTCTCTTTTCACGGTTGTATGCAGCAGTTGAAGGAGCAACATCTATTTCTTCTTCTTTTTGTGCTACTTTGTCGTGGGTTTTCCTAGCTTCTTTGGTGGCACGGCGGCGGCGTGAGTCGGCGGGTTTTGTCGCACGTCTGATGAATTTGCTGTGAGTTTGCCGAAGATCTTTGGGGTACTTTTCTTCATCAAATATTTGTAGAGGTCAGTGTTTGTTCCAGTCAGCGTTTTGGTAAGCTCGTAATATTTGTATTCTTTCACCTTGTTCGTGGTGGTTGAATATTTTGAGTACGAGTTGGTATCCTTTTTTAGGCGACGTGATATATTATATTTGGCCTAGTTGTTGTATTTGATGATTTTTAGGGTGTTTGGCTCGGGTGGTAGCCAGCAACTTTGTACCCAAGATTTGTTATAGTGGAATATTGTGTTGGTGGTGGTCTGTGGTTTTCCCCCCCGTGTTTTGGGTTTTCCACGTAAATCTTGTGTCCCTTGTGTCTGTTATTTATTTTGGCTGTTTTGTACCATCTCATATTTGCGCTCTTGTCGATCCTGTGATTTTATTTGTCACAGGTGGTGGGATTTTTCCCAACACTCAGCATCCACACATATGTCATTCCCCCTGCTTTGATTGTAGAGATTGGTGAACAGGAGTCTGCAGAGAACTAAATTGTAGCATCATCTGAGCCATGCGTGCCTCAAATTGATCAGTTAATCGTTGACTCAATTCCTCCTGCTGAGCAATATTTTTCTGATTTTGTTTTTCTAGCGCTAGTGCAACAACAGCATCAAGACGTGCATCAATAGCAGCATCAACGAATCGTTGAACATCTTCAGGAGTCTTTTGACGACATTTTGCATGACCAAATACACTTTTTGATGCCATGTCCTCTTCCCATCGCTCTAAACACGTCCAGAATGCTCATCAGTACCCAATGCAACAGTCAATGAATCTTGTCTTCCATCTCAACAAATTCTCCTTGAGAAATTTGGAACTCAAGAGCATCCTAACATATATAAAAATTATTCAATAATAATTACTATTACTTTAGTAAATGACAACATATTTACTTACAATTTTTTCCGCCACCAATCTAGTTGATTTAGTGTGATAATTTCCTGACTTGTCAATTCTTGCTTTCTTCCACTTTTCGGCTCTATGTGGAGGACTTGGAGGACTCATTGGTATACCAACGGATTGCATCATCACATGCTTGTTTTTCTTTCAACTTCTCATCCATTCATCATCTCTCCAACCTTTTATAACCTCCTCGAACTAAAAGATGTGGATGAATATTCTTAGCTTGTATGTCTTGATATTTTTTTTTCTTTTGCCTTATATAAATAACAAAATATTAATCAAACTCTTTCCATGTCCCTCATATAATGATAGAGTTTATTTTTGAAAATTAATAGAATAATAATGATACCTATATTTATGTACATGTATCGACTTTACAAACTCCATGCCCATGTCTCTGGAGAGGTTTTATGAGTGTATTATGGATTGTTAACCCTGTTGAGTTATCTTTTCTCCTAGGGGAGCATATTCGCCAAGGTGGAGATTTGTTGTGTTTGTCTCATATAAGGAATATGTATTTTGTCTCATATAAGGATTAGGAATATGAGGTTGTCTCATATAAGGAATTAGGAGTTTGAAAGGGGATATTTATATGGCCTATATATATTGGAATGTATCTTATCACCTGGAATTACCATCGGCAAATAATAGAGAGGATACTTTCACTCCCGTGGATGTAGGCCACAGTTGCCAATTCAACGTAAATCTTGTCTTCTTTACTTTCAGCCATTATTATTTTTCTTGTTTCTTATTAATCTTCAACAAAACCCCTTCCTCCAAACCATGTCATGTTTTTCCAGCAACCTCCATCCGTAACTTTTGTTCACAGCCCACTCAAGGATTGTTCTTTTCCCTCACCATCAGAGTCTTTTTTCATTTATTTTCTGAGACTCTTTTTCTCCCTCATATCTTCCATTTCCCTCCTTTTCCCCCTTTCTTCTGCTTGCTTACTAGACTCAGTGAAGCTCTGATTCATAGCTTCTCTTTTCCCAGATTGTGCAGCAACAGAAGTGTTAGTCTGGTTTTGTTTGTTCTCATTGCTTAGGCCTAGAGTCTGTCCCCTCCTTCCCTTACTGTTCTTTTTCTCTTTGCACCCAAAACTTCTTGTAGTGCTTCTCCCTCTATTCCCATGGTAGAGGGTTCAGATTCTCTTCCTGATGTACCTGCATTGTTAGTTTACAATCCCTAGTTCTACAAATTTCCTGCAGGGTGCCCTTGTTTGTAACAAGTAGTGCAGTAGGGGTACTCTCTCATAGACAGCTTTTTGCACATACCCCACATCTTCTTTACCTGGACTTCTAGAGAATCCTATAAAGAACTCACTGACTAGGGGTTTCAGGAGATCAATTTCCAGTTTCACCCTATCATAGCTTGGCCTGGTAAAGTTTATGGTTGCATGATCTGCAGCCAAAAACTTACCAACAGGCTTGCAAATCTGTTTCTCTTTGGGGAACTTCCCATTGAACAGGACTTGGTCCAACATAATTAAAATCTTTATGCAATCCTCCTCAAGGCTAAAGTGACATGTCTAGAGTCTATCCATTTTATAGTAAGAGTTCCTTTCAAGATGAATTTAGACTCGGTGTTTTCTGATTTCATCAAGAGGGGGCCTGCCCTTAGAACTTTTCCCAATCAAAAGTTATTTTTGATTATTTTTATTTTTTAAACTCCATCAAATTAGAATTTCTTTAGATTTTTTCTTACAAATATAATAGATAAAGTCGCACTGTCCAACCTCAAAATTTTAAATTTCTCTACAAACTTTTTCCCTCTTCTAAACATACAAAGTTTTCCTCTATCGCTATCAAGCTTTACAATAAGTTTCGTAACTTTCATAAATACTCATATACTTTTTATTTTTATCTTTTTATGTACATATATAAAATCATACTAAAAGTTCAATAAATAATCAATCACTACGTATCACATTAAATATTGTTTTTAGGGAAAATTGTAAAAAATGTCCCTCTATAATATACCAATTATCAATGTCACCCCCTGAATTATGAGTGGTGCAAATGTTGCCTCTCAATTATCAAAATGGTACACATATAGCTCATCCCGTAACGGGCATGTGGTTCCCCACCGTTGTACATCGCTGGTACTTCGAATCGAGGGAGGGAAAAAACAACTAAATTACATATTTACTTTGACATAACGGTGTCATACACTAACGGGGAACCACATGCCCGTTACGGGAGGGGCTATATGTACACCGTATTGATAATTGAGGGGCAACATTTACACCACTCATAATTCAAGGGTGACATTGATAATTGGCATATTATAAAGGGACATTTTTTACAATTTTCCCTTGTTTTTATCATTGAAAATAACATATGTCCGCACGCCCTTGGATTTATGTAGTGGGTTTACAAATGAAAATTTCTACCATTGTCCTTTTTCTTTCCTACTCTTTTATTTCTATATCATATCCGTTTTCTGGGATGGCTTACGAGTTAAAGCAGTCGTTATATCATAGACCGCGGTACATGTGCACCGCGTCAAAAACGGCGCCGTTTCTTTAAGTAAAGAAATGGCTCGCTGTTATAGTTAACGGAGTCCGCTTGTTTGGTGTATTAAACACCAACTGACACTACAGTATATCTAAACTGACACTGCAATTTATATCAAAATGATAGTGTAGTTATATTGAAATGAAACTGCAGTGTATATATAAATGAAGGGAAAAGCGCATTTTTGGTCCCTCAAATTGTTCTCAGATATGCAATGTAGTCCCTAATTGTTAATTTTTTCAAATCAGTCCCTCAAATTCTTTCAACCGTTGTCCAATTTAACCCTCCAATCATATTTCTCACTAACTAGGATTAAAACTATGGATAAAATTTGTAATTTCGCACACATTCAGATTTACCCCCAAATTCCTCCTTCCTCGAAATTGATCTACGCAGTTTCACTTTCGTCTTTCTTGCTTCTCATGGTGACGACGCGACGGCGTCTCCACCGAACAAGAAGACTGATGGCTTCTACTGATTTTACTCCATTCTCTGCTGATGTTTGCTCCGGCGGATTGAAGTTCTCAGTCGTTTCATTCTGTGGCTCTCCATGCTTCACGGTGGCTGGCGACGGGTGGGTGGGATCCTTCGGCGAAACCACAGTTGCTGCATGCTGCTGTCCTGGTGGGTTCTTTTCGACGATACATTCCGTTTGGCTTCCGCTGCATTGAAATGGTGTTCTCCCAAGTACGTTACTGTTATAATAATATTATTTATTTAAATTATTAAACCAAGCAAGTAATTAATAATTAGTTAATTTGTTGGAAATAATGAAAGTAATGGGTGTGGGTCATGCATTGTATGTGAAAGAGTGGCCTAAATTATAGCATTAGTGACATGGAGCATTAGCTTCCTAATTAGTAGCTTTCATTTAGTATAAATATGTGGTTTGTATTCATTTGTTAATCATCCCTTCAAATAACATTATTCATTCCTCTCTTTCTCTCTCATATATAAATATAATATATGGATATATTATATTTAATTATATTATAGATATTATTATATTATATTTAATATATATTATATATATTATATTTAATATCTAACATTTGGAATCAGAGCCAGTCAACTTTCAACTCCGAGATATTTCCGTAGTGAAATATGGCTACAAATTTCAATATTGTATGGTCGGGTCCCAAATTGGACGGGAACTCGATTACAATTATTGGCAAATTATGATGTCCACACATTTGCAAGCTCAAATCTTTGGAGCTTTGTTGATCCCGGTCTACCCGAAGGAGCTGAAGCAGGCGCTATACGGCGAGATAAATTGGCCTTGGGTCAGATTCACCAAGGTGTTCATTATTCCATTTTTGGGCAATTAGCTCGTGCTCAAAACAGCAAAACAAGCTTGGGACATCTAAAAGGTGTCACACAAAGGAGTTGATCGGCGCAGAAGTCTAAGTTGCAGTCGTTGAGAAGGTTGTACGATAATTGTGAGATGACCTCTACAGAAACAGTAGATGCGTATTTCACTCGTCTTATTGATATGGTGAATAAGATGAGGTTATACGGAGATACAATTGAAGATGGTGCAGTGGTTGAAAAAGTTCTTCGAACTATGCCGATGAAGTATGACCATGTGGTGGCTTCGATCAACAGAGTCACACAAAACCGAGCTCTTAAAATTGCAGAGCTGAAAGGTATGGTAGAAAGTCATATTGACAGGATTGCGTCAAAATCGGAACCACTAGCAGAAGAAGCTTTGAAGAAGTCAAGTCACCCTTAATGTGACTGGCACTAATCAAAGAGGTGGAGGATCTGGTAGAGGTCGTGGAAGAGGAAGAGGAGGTTCTAGTGGAAGAGGTCGTGGTAACTTCAATCAAGGAGGAGGACGTGGTAACTCCAACCAAGGAAAGAGTGGAGGTAATACCAAACAAGGTAAATTTCCATTTCATTGCTACAATTGTGGCAAGTATGGGCACAAGATTGCAGATTGTTGGTATAATGAGGACAACAATCGTGGAAATCAAGCAAACATTGCTGAAAACACTGCTGAAAAGTCTGGTGAGAGTTCTGAAACTTTACTTTTAGCCAGCATAGTTTTTCTGCAGATAAGAACATATGGTTCTTGGATACTGGGTGTAGTAACCATATGTGTGGGAAGAAAGAATTGTTTTCTGAACTGGATGAATCAGTCGGTCTGAAGTGACATTTGGCAATAAGTCAAAGGTGCCAATTTTGGGAAAAGGTAAAATCTCTATTCAGTTGAAGGATGGTACTCACAATTTTATATCCGATGTGTTCTATGTTCCTGAACTACACCAAAATTTGTTGAGTATGGGTCAGTTGTCAGAAAAAGGATATAAGATAGATATTGCTCAGGGGTGTTGTACCATTGCAGATGCTAAAGGAGTTTGATTGCAAAGGTAAATATGTCCCAAAATCGACTATTTCCTTTGAAAATTAAGCATACTCTCTTGCTTGCTTTAATTCTGAAGTTTGTGATGATAATTGGTTATGGCATATGCGGTTTGGGCATTTTCATTTCTCTGGATTAAACTATCTTGCAGAAAGGAACTTGTTTCTGATTTACCTGTTGTGAATGTCCCTAATCGTATCTGTGAGATTTGTGTGATTGGGAAGAAGCATAGAGATCCTTTCCCGGTGGGCAAGTCAAGAAGAGCCACAAAGCAGTTGGAGATTGTTCACTCAGACCTGTGTTCGTTGGAGGTTCCCTCACATGGAGGTTGTAAGTACTTTATTACTTTCATTGATGATTTCAGTAGAAAAACATGGGTTTACTTTCTGAAGCAAAAGTCTGAAGATGTTTTCAAACAATTTAAGACTTTTGTTGAAAAGCAAAGTGGTTATGAATTAAAATCTTGAGAACTGATAGAGGTACAGAATATATTGCTTGTGATAATTTCTGAAAGAAAAGGGTATTCAGCACCAAATGACAGCTAGATACACTCCACAACAAAACGGAGTGGCTGAGAGGAAGAATAGGTCAATCATGGATATGGTGAGGTGCATGTTGAAATCCAAGAATCTGCCTAAGCCTTTTTGGGCAGAAGCTGTTGCTTGTGCTGTCTATGTGTTGAATAGGTGTCCAACTAAAAGTGTCCGTGATAAGACACCCGAAGAAGCTTGGGTGGGAGAAAACCCTCTATCAAATATCTCAAGGTTTTTGGATGTTTGGCATATGCACATGTGCCAGATCCATTGAGAAAAGTTGGATGATAAAGGTGAGAAGTGCATATTCATTGGTTATAGTGACGCTTCAAAGGCTTATAAACTATACAATCCTGAAACTAAAAAGGTTGTTATAAGTCGTGATGTCACTTTTGATGAATATGGTGCCTGGGATTGGTTAGCTAAAGATGAAAGTTCAGTTGTTATTCCTGTTGTTGAAAATATTGTTGATGAGCAACCGATTCCAGATAATGTCCAGTCTCCTTCACAGCCAGAGTCGTCAGTTCGACGATCTCAGCGCGAGCGCCACTTACCAGCTCGCTTGCAAGATTATGTTTTGGTCATGATAATGACCTGTCTGATGAAGAGATTGTTCAATTTGCTCTCTTTGCAGATTGTGATCCTTTAACTTTTGAGGAGGCTGCTAAAGAAACTCATTGGCTTAAGGCGATGGATGAGGAGATACGTGCCATTGAAAAGAATGGTACCTGGGAGTTAACAGATTTACCTCCTGGAAAGAAGCCAATTGGTGAAGTGGGTTTACAGAACGAAGTACAAGTCAAATGGAGAAATTGACCGTTTTAAGGCACGGTTTGGTAGCAAAGGGTTACAAGCAGAAACCAGGTATTGATTATTTTGAGGTTTTTGCTCCTGTAAGTAGACTTGATACAGTTCGAATGGTTATTTCTCTTGCTGCTCAAAATGATTGGAAATTGCATCAAATGGATGTCAAGTCTGCTTTTCTGAATGGTTTTCTTGAAGAAGAAATATATGTTGAGCAACCTGCAGGATTTCTGAAGAAAGGGGAGGAAAATAAAGTGTACAGGTTGAGAAAAAGCTTTGTATGGCTTAAAGCAAGCCTAGGGCGTGGTATGGTTGCATTGACTCATATTTTTTTGAAAGTGGTTTTATGAGATGTCCTCATGAACACACTTTGTATGTCAAATGCACGGATTCTGGTGATATTGTTCTAATCTGTCTGTATGTTGATGATCTGGTTTTTACTGGAAATAACTTGAAGCTAATCTCAGAATTCAGGAGGCACTCATTAAGAGGTTTGAAATGACTGATATGGGCCTTATGTCTTACTTTCTTGGCCTTGAGGTTGTTCAGATGGATGGTGGAATCTTTATTCACAGAAGAAGTATGCTGCTGATATTTTGAAAAAGTTCAAATTGAAAACTCCAAACCAAGTTTTCACCCGTTAGCTGAAAAGTTAAAGGTGTCCAAAGATGAGTGTGGTAAGAATGTGAAATAGTTTACAGCTTATTCAAGAGATTTTAATTGGAAGTCTGAGGCTTCCTGGTCTGCAACGAAGGCCAAGAACTTTTACTTTTGGATGTTGGAATACCTTAGAACAAAAAAAAGCAGAGATTCTTGGATGAGAACAAAGGAATCACATTGTGCTGCAGCAAACACGCGAATTCTGAAAAGATATGATCAAAAAGAGTGCAGTAAATGATAGGAATTGTACTTTTACTCGCCAGAATCGAAGAGAATGCGAGATGAACAATCATAATATAACATAGCAACCTACAAAACGAGAAACCTAAATCATAAAATATAAAAAAGAAATAAATATAACAATATAAATCAAACAAAACTAAGAAAAAAAAAAAAAACAAAAAAAAAAAAAAACAAGAAAAAAAACCAATAAAAACAACACTACAGAACCATTCATAATGCACCAAACTCTTAAAGATAGATAGTAATGAATAATATAATATAACAGTCAATGTAAACAGATATATATAAGCATAAAATATAGATAAAAAAAAAAAAAATAAATAATACAAATCATCACCAAAAAAAATACCAAGATAATTAAAAAATAAAATAGATAAATTCAATAAATAATATAAAAAAAAACAAAACAATAAAAGAAAATAAAAAATAAACAAGAAAAAAAATAATCAAAATAAAAGCACAAAAAAAACATAGAGAAATATATCATCATAAAACGACCCCCCAATATACGCCCAACGATCCCAGTGAAGCTAACAACCAGACATCGGTC
>VALG01009673.1:14192-45453 GCA_009835305.1 Ipomoea purpurea
AAAGAATGGTGAAGGGCCACAAACTTTGGGGGAGGGGGAATAAAGTGTGATGGTGAGTGGTTAGCTAGCTACTTAAAACCTTATTAAGAAAAGAAGTCAAAGGCTAATCATAATTAGGGGCAGATTGACCAAATTATCATGATGTGTTCACGATGATTGGTTGGGGACTATAGCCCGTTGACAGCAACATGAGTCATGGAATAGAATCCCATTATTATTATATTGCTAATTACACAAATGTCACTAACATATAAATAGTCTCAAATACTACAAAACACACTTAGTGGTGTAGCAAAAACACTTAATCCCCCATTGACTAATGGTCATTTGTTTTCTGCATTGGGGTCCACCCTACCTCTAATTCAGACTCAGTATATACATACATATTTCATTTTTGTCTTCGACTCTTACAAATATTAAACTATACTCTCATTGCATGCTTTAATATGATTGGTGTAATAATATTAATTACATGGACTTTGATTACAGATTAGTGTCGTGGATATAGCTTGTGTTTAGAGACGACCAACAATACAAGTAAATTGGGTAATTGTGCAGTTGTGCCACGAAAGAGAATTTGAGTGAGTGGAGTATGATTCTTGTATTTCAAATTCGTATGGACAGTTCAATTGGTCATAGGGTGAAGTTTGGAAAAAATGATCAGGGATCGAGCCTTACGCAGTATGGAAGTAACCTCTGAGGGGTTCCTTGTGCACAGTAAGCAAAGGTCTAGCCTCTATAGTTCAGTTGAGTTACCATGATTTATATCTTCACAAATGCTCTGTCGGCCGGGTTGGAGATTCAACCGTTTGAAGAATGATTTTTGTATTTTAAGGGTGTTTGATTTACGGAATCTTGGTTACACTGTATTTTAAGAGGGCGTTTGGTTCACGGAATCTTGGATTACTCCAGGTAATTAGATTACCTTCAGGAAGGTAATGTGAGATGTTGGGAATGTAAGATTACCTTGTGTGTTTGGTTTGGATGGTGTATATAATATACATTGTTTGGTTCGGGTTATATTTAGGTTATATGGATCAATTTACAATAATGTCCTCAATCATATATTATATATATATATATATATATATATACTTATACTATATATATACTATATAGTATATATATACTATATATATATATATATATATATATATATAATTATATATACTATATATATATATATAATGTGTGTGTATTTATTATTTGTATAAATAATATCATGCTTAAATATTAAAAAAAAATTAATATATAAATATACACATGTATTTTTATTAATAAACATATTTAATTTCATTATTATTATTATTATTAGTATTATTATTATTATTATATTATTATATATATTATTATTATTATTATTATTATTATGTATTATATATAAAGATTAGTTAACAAGGGCAAATTGGAATAATTCAAGGTAATCTAAGATTACCTAAAAAAAATGGGGGTAATAAACATTACCGACATCACTTTCAGTAATGTATAACATTACCAGGTAATTTATAACTTGAACCAAACAAGGTAATTAAACATTACCAGACTCAGATTACCTAGGTTAACTCAAAGATTACTATAGGGCTTTGGTTCAGGTCTCTTTGACTTACCTAAGTAATCTGAGTCTGGTAATTTTATTACCTTGTTTGTTCAAGTTTATGAGATACCTGTAATTATATTACCTGAAAGCTGTGTGCGTAATGTTTCAAGAATGTGATACCCCATTTTTTAGGGTAACTTAGATACCTTGAATTATTTCCAACTCTTGCCCTTTGTAACTAATCCTTATACCGTATAAAATAATAAAATATATAATAAGTAATAATAATAATAATAATAATAATATATTATTTATTATATTATTATTTATATTATTATTATTATTATATATCATTATTATATATTTTTACATGTGTATATATTAATTTAGTCTTAATATTAACATTTGATATACATCAACAATAAATAAATAAAATAAATACGACACACACAACAACACACACACACAAACACACACACACACACACACACACACACACACACAAACACACCAACACATATATATATATATTATATGTATATTATATATATATACTATATATATATATTATATATATTATTGAGGACATTATTGTAAATTGATTCACATAACCTAAAATTATAACCCTTAACCAAACACGATAATATTATATTCCACAATCTAAACCAAACATATAAGGTTCTTACATTCCGTAATTCACATTACCTTCATGGAGGTAATCTTATTACCTGGGGTAATCCAAGATTCCGTGAACCAAACGCCCTCATATAGTTATATAGTTAGTTAGTTAGGTTCAGGTGCGGCGGACACTTTCCATGCGGCGTCACCAATAGTTAAGAAATATACACCATCAACGTTAGAAAATGCACCACAGAAACACACACACAAATTAGATACGCATCACCAAAAACACACCTTAGGTGTGAGTAAAAGCACAGGTATGACAGTTGCTGTGAAAACACAATTGGGGTGATGAGTTATATGGTGTTTTTTATTGGTGGTTGTGTATTCTTGCATTTCATTATGGCTTTTTTCTTATACTGTTGGTGCTTATCGTTAACACTGTTGGTGGTTCTGGAATCACCGCACGTGAAAGGGTTCGCCGCATTTGAAAATTTCATATATATATATATATATATATATAGAGAGAGAGAGAGAGAGAGAGAGAGAGAGAGAGGGAGAGAGATATGTATGTGTGCGTATTATTATTTATTATATATTATTATTATTATTATTATTATTATTATTATTATTTATTAATTATTATTATTATTATTATTATTATTATTATACTTTATATCTTGCGTATGGAGATAATCACATTACCTTTAAAACATTACCGCCACATCAACTTTGAGATAATATAACGTTACAAGACACAAATTACCTGAACCAAATGTCCCCTTAAGGGGGCGTTTTGGTTCACAGAATCTTGGATTACCCCAGGTATAGGATTACCTCCAAGAAGGTAATGTGAAATGTTGGGAATGTAAGATTACCTTATGTGTTTGGTTTGGATCATTGGATGGTATAAATATAATATTACATTGTTTGGTTCAAGTATATTTTATTATATAGATCAATTTACAATAATATCCTCTGCTTGTATATTTATTTATATGTATGTTATTTATTTATATTGTATGAAATGTATATCAATGCTTAAATATTAAAATAAAAAAAAAAAACTAAATATATAAATATAAATGTAATTTGATTATATAAACGTATATTAATTTTATTATTACTTATATTATATTATTATTATTATTATATATTATCAATTATATTATTACTACAATGGATTTAGTTAACAAGGGTAAAGTTGGAAAAATTCAAGGTAATCTAAGATTACCTAAAAAAATGGGTAATCACATTACCTTGAAACATTACCGCCACATCAGCTTTCAGGTAATCTTATAACTTGAACCAAACAAGGTAATATAACATTACGAGACTCAGATTACCTGTGTTCAATTATTGTTAATACCGTCTCGGTCAAGCCTGTCACATTTTGTGTAGTTTGCGGGTTATTACGCAATAGCGAAATTTAAATAATGCACCATCTAGAGTAATAGTAGTGAGTTTTCCTCATAAATAAATAAATAAATAAATAAGAAACTAAATGATATATATTTTTAGCTTTTTGGGGGGCTAAAAAATTTATATTTAAATGTCTACCTTTTATGTTATAATTCATTTAAATTTATGTGTTATATACTTATATTATATCATAAAGCAACCCATAACATAATTTTATCAAAGCAAATGTTGCAAAATTGTGCCACGAACATTCATCTTACTTGCATAACACATTTGCTCTAAAACCCATCACTAGAATATTTATTAGAATTATACTAACCATACGCATTTGCACTCAACTAAGAATTTTCTATGCCTAGATGAGGTTCCACAAGCCATCATGATCATAGCAGCCAACTCATATTTCTACTTAAACAAATACAATCAAAACAAACAAAATAAAATAAATAAATGAAACTTTTATTATAATTTTTTATTATTGTTTTTAATTTTTATTTTAAAAAGAAAGACTACAAGGGGTGAGTAATATAATAAGTGAACTTTTTTCCTATCAGTTTGTAGTATCACCAAAACTCCATTCTCAACCAATCACGAGTCACCACTCACCACCATCTTCAGCCCTCTCTCTGTTTTACAGCTCCCTCCCTGTCTCTCTCCAAAGATTTGTCTTCTCAGAAAGTGAATAATAATTCCTTCCAGAGATTTATTGCTTGGAGCTCTCTGCTTTCTTTATTGCTCTCTCATTCTGACCATATTTTTTTCTTGCTTTCTGGCTTTCTGTTTCTCTTTTTTCTCATACATCAAGGGGAAAAAGGCAGTAATTGTACCAAACTTTCCCACTTTGCTCTCTACAAAACCCCAGCCTCAAGCTTCTCAGAAACTCAGAGTTTTGTTTCAGCTGTCTTCTGTTACAAAATTCTGGAAAGTTCTCTCTTTTTTTAGGGGGGTTTATCCTTTTTTAATTCTGGATTTTGGTCGTTTCAAATCTTAGTATAAATTTCTTGTATTTGGATTCTGTAATCAGTTGTTTTCAATATTTTTTTTTTTTTAATTTGATTTGGAAAAAGGTGGCCTTTTTTAGATTCCTCATTGAAGGGGGTTGAAGGGGGTGGATAGAATTAAAAAGAAAAAGAAAAGAAAATGGGAAAATTATTCTGATTCTCCTCTCCAAATGCTTCTTGATTAAACACTGATATTGCCATTGTGGAACCTCCATCTCTGTTTCTTCACTCCTGTCTCAAATATCAACAATGGAAAATCTCTGATTCTTTTTTCTTTTTTTGTTAATCTGTGAATTTGGTTTTTTTTTTTTTTTTCTTTTTTTTCTTTTTCTTGTCTGGGTTGATGAAGTGGGAGATGGGGATTCTGTCACCGGATTCATCTTATCTGTCAAGCTCAAGCTGGTTTCATGAAGGAAGCTGTAGCAGAACAAAATGGAGTCCGGCAGAGAACAAGGCGTTTGAGAAGGCTCTTGCTTTGTACGACAAGGACACGCCGGACCGGTGGGAGAGGGTGGCGGAGATGGTGCCCGGAAAGACGGTGGTGGATGTTATCCGGCAGTACAAGGAATTGGAAGATGATGTTACCAGCATAGAGGCTGGTCTAATGGACCTGATTCCCATTCCTGATTATACCAGCTCTTCACCTTTTACATTGGAATGGGGTGGTGCCCACCGGCCGGCTTTTGTCGCGGAGGGAAGAGACCGCCGCCGAACCGGCCCCGGAGCATGAACGGAAGAAGGGTGTTCCATGGACTGAAGAAGAGCACAAGTGAGTTATAATCAGACATTAAAGCTCCTTCCTTTAACTTTTGATCAATTCTTGATCATGCCTTTTGGACTAACATTTATGTATGAACATTGAACAACCTAGTTATAATCAAATAAATATGTCACATTCATTAAACTTGTTGACAAGGAGTAATAGTTTCCAATGTAAGATACTAGAGGAAATGCATCTGAATACTAGGTTTTAGGTATGTTGAGCATATTGCGGACTATACTTTTATTGAGATGCAGCACATGCTTCAATTTGGTATCAGAGCCAGACATAAGGTGATAGTTGGATTGCACATTAATGGCTATATACTCAACATTTATGATGTGGTTTAATTTAGTACTGATCTGATGCAGATTTGCAGTCATGGAATTCACAAGGTTTTGTTGTGGCAGGTTGTTTCTGATGGGGCTAAAGAAGCATGGGAAAGGGGATTGGAGGAACATTTCGCGAAATTTCGTGATTACGAGAACACCAACACAAGTAGCCAGCCATGCTCAGAAGTTCTTCATCAGGCAGAATTCAGGAGGGAAGGACAAGAGAAGAGCTAGCATTCACGACATAACCACAGTGAACGTCGATGAGCATCGGATGGGTTTCACCCGACACCAAGAAGCGGTGTGATGATTCCCAGGATCAGGCAGGCGTGGCGGCTCTATCCCAGCCACCGCCTCCGCCTGATTCTGGCGTGCACAAAAGGCCCTTTTCGTGGAATCATCAGGGAAACGTTGGGATGGCCATAAGTGGATTGCCTGCTGGGAATTTGTTCGCGTATGCGTTTGGACCTCAAACGATGCACGAATCCATCTCGGGTCTCAAACTATGGCTTTCCCGATACAGTCAGCTGCACAGCAATACCCTTTTGCTTGAAAACCAGAGCTGAAGAAGAAATGGTTTTATGAAGTTTACAAGCAGCTGCTTTTGTTTTTTGTTTTTTACTGTCACTTTCCTATTGCCCTGTGAATATGTTGTTTGTTGCCTTTTGATTTAGTCTTGAGTAAGGATGTGTTTGTTTGTAGGAAGTGCAGACCATATTGAAAATGAAACATCTCACTGGGGGGTACTGTTTTTGTGTACTTTGAGAACACACTATTGGATGTAATGTTAGTGGGCACCTTATGGTTCTCAACAAAGCTTTTTGCAAATGATATAATTAACTGGTTAGGGCACAATTTGCCTGTCACTATCCTTTACTCTTTTTGTATATTCACCAAGCCCTCTTGGATCAGGAATTTTTATGCATGTCACTAGATTCAAGAACTAACACCCATCATAAGCATTGCGGGATGTGAAACGCTAAGAATTGAACCAGTGACCTCACAAAGGCACAACCATCTATCGGCTTGGCCCTTAGCCATATCCACCGCCAATGGGGGAATCTCACGGGTGGACGGTGACAACATATGCAATTTTGCTTAGATCGGCAACGCCAAGCCTAGTCATGCTGTTGATAACGAACCACAAGCACTACAAGTTCGACTCCGGTTTGAACCGATCAGCAATGGGCTAAGCTATTTTACCTCTGTGTAGTCCTTTGCCGGCTAGGGTTACAATAAGTGGTTTACCCAGTGCACATCCGCGTGTAGTGATTGCGGGTGCAATTTTGCTTAGATCTGAATACTAGTTGTTTAGCTGATCACAAAATATGATCGAGTATAGTTCCTTTATAATACACATTTTAACAGACGTGGAGTTTATAAAGTAACATACAACACGATATCACAGTCAAAAGTTAAGAAGATTGCCACACTAAGATCAAAACTAGCAAGTAATTGATGGAGCTAGCAACAAAATTAGCAAGGAATTGAATGATTGAGTTGTGAGTGTTAATGATGGTAAGGAAAACAAGTATATTTATTGGCACTTTTGGAGGATATTACTGTTTGAAATTCTGGTACAAGTTTACACTTTAGAACAAACCCTTTTTTCTTTCACTTTATTAAGCAAGTTGTGGAAGTACTTGTCTTTGAACCAAATGGCACATGGGGGAGAAGCATTTGATGCTTTAGTACAAATTGGAGGCACTACTGTACCGAAACTCCTATTAACTACGGCCAGAGCGGCACCAAGTCATAAATGTATATAAAAAGATTATAAGGTTTTGTAAATCATGCGTATGATAAACGACAATGAATATACAGTTATTTGTTTTCAATTTCATCATAATATCTGATTATTCTAATTATTGTGACAGTATGATAAGGCATACCAATATATGCACAGATATATATATGCTTGGCGTGCGAATTACATAGGTGGAAGCTATTACATTTAGTGACGTTGTATCTAGTTGACTCAACGCATTCCAGAAGAGTGCGAGGAAGCGATGAGGTGCGACGCCGACCCATTGCAGCATGTAGCCTATCAAGACTTGATATATGTTTTGCTTAGAAAAACTTCGACTTGAACTTTGGTGACGTTAACTATCTCTGATTAATAATGTCATGTAGGTAATCTAAATCGTGTATGCCTATGGTTGAATATTTCTTCTTATGCTCTATAGTCATACGGTGGTGGTACACTTGATGTACTAGTGACAAAAGAGAAAAGGCCTTTAGCTCATCGGGGGTGAGGTAAAAGAAGTATTCAATTAAACATAATGACAACACTTAATATTTATAAAATAAAATGCTCATTAGCCTCTTCATAATCCCTCTCATTGATTGGATGATCTCGCAAGAGAATATGAGTATTGCTGACTACATCCATGTTGTTTCAGATAAGAATCTCCTCGGATATGTTAAATCTCTGAAGCCTGTAGCTCTCTGGATTTATTAACCTACTATATGAACCATTGACACATATCCCTAGCAGTTCTATCCTTTGGATTTCCCTCAACTGTATTCTACTATCTCGTTCAGACCTTAAACCAATGAACACATACAAAATCTACACCATGACTCGGCAACTCAACATGGGACGACACACCTGATACGAGACACGCCAGCTGGGAACGCGAATATGCAAACAGGTTTTACAAACACGAGTACTCAGACCTATGAAGGCTCTTTTCACGATTGTTCAGTTTTTTACAAGAATAATTTAATGTTGGTACTGAAAGTGACTTATGGTTTTCCACATAGGCTATTAACAGACAGGGTGGATCCATCCAAATCCCAATCTTGAAAGCCCTGACAAAGGCTTTGTTATGTTTTGCTTCTCTAAATCTTATAAACTCTTTTGCTCCATTCAGTGCGCTAGGATCACAATTCTTGAAAATGAAATCAGCTTTGAGGAATAACGATAATCTAATCATTGGAAATATGTTTCGGTTCCTCCTTCATCAGAATGCCGGAACCACTATTACTTCACACACGCACACACACACATATACAGTGAAGTGGTGTTGATTCCTAAGGAAACAATAATAATTCGAATCACATTCTATATCTTGACATGATTCTTGCTTAGGATACAAACTTGTAAGTTGATAACCAAAGGTCACGGGTTTGATCCTACATTCTTGTTTGAGCGGTCAGTTATGAACCTATAGTAACGAGCTGGTTTACTTTCTTGTGATCTTTTACCGACTAAAATCACAAGGCGGGTTTCACTGTCACCCCCAAAAGAAAAGGGGAGGCCTAGACTCTTTTTCTCTTTTTTTTTTTTTTTTTTTTTTTTTTTTTTTTTTTTCATCAAAGTATTGAGTGATGGCAGAAACAAATGAATGTAACAGGATACAAATGTGTTGGTTGGTAGAAAGAAGGAGAGGCTGACCATAAAAGTGGCCCTTTCTAATTCATTTGGCTTGGGAGGACTCAACTCGTGTATTCTATTCGCCCCCTACAAGGATGATGACTAAAACCCAAACAGAACCTCCGGATGGGTTGAAAGACCTCTTTTTCGAAGAGTCACATTGTATTAGCTACCCTATCGCACAAAAATAAAATAAAATTTTTGTAATTTAAAAAATACGGCTTAATTTTCTAATCGATGTTATCATTATTATTTGAATGAAGAGAGAAACTCGCAATCATTACATGAGAGTTATACTAACCCTAGTTAGTAAAGTACACATGAAAGTAAATCAGAACCGAGTGACTCAAATTAAAAAGGCCAATAAGCCAATTGAACTTAGAACCTAGAGGCTATTATATCTTCTTTGCATACTTGGTTGTATACAGAGCCAACACTAAGTGATGTTCACAACTCAAAAACAGCAAAAACATGAGCAGAATCAATTCAAGAGACTAATGAAAGATACAGCAAATGCTACTAAAGAGGTAGAAAAGACATACAGTGGTTAGGAAGGACAAATAAAATCTAAAACTCAGTATAACGTTCCAAAAATAATACTCATATAGTAATAGATTCGCCATCATTCTCTAAATTACTCTGTTTTACTCACATAGTATATATATAAAGGAATCGTCTAAGAAAACCAGTCTCACTGTAATGAGATACCGTAGAAACAATGCTTTGCTCTGCATCTTGAGATTCTAAGTACCCAATATGTCCAAATCTGAATGTCTCTCTTGATAGTTAGGAACAGGATCCGAGTGATAAAGGAATAGCCCCGCAGTCTTGATATCTTGTGTTAGCTGAGATGTCACAGCAGCATCACCAAAGCTTCTTTCTCACCCACAGAAGGAGAAAAACAACTCCAAGGACGACAGCTACAGGGGCCCATTTCCGAATCAAAGCCTAGAATTAATCAATTAGTGATTTAACTCATAATATCAAAGCCTAGAATTAATCAAATTAGTGATTTAACTCATAATACTTGGTAAATATAAAATAATATACATCATTGTATCCAATACTATCTATTGACTCCCCCCACCCACCCACACATATATATGTCGCAAAAGTGTATGGTGCTGATTAGTAGATGGCATTGGTGCATACATGGTTGTACTGGGTACAATGAGATAAATAAATCCATTGTACCGAATACCACTCCAAAAGTTTTTTGGGTTGTTCATGGTGCAAGAGGCACTGTGCCAATTGGTACCCTTAGAATTTCCAATATATATATATATGATCCACGATAAATAGATATATTTTTCCATGAACATGCTTCTTGGTAGGTAGCAGCTAGCTTGGTTTTATGCACAAAAAGATGAATACCATTATAAGCACATAGTATAATCACACAGCAAGTTGGCAATTACTTCATGCATATTGGTAATATTTAAAACTACAAAATGTTCAAGAAGCCCCATACATCATGTACATACTCAGATGAACAGTGCACCAACAGTTCTAGATATAGTGATATGCATACATGCATCATTTAAGCAATGGCATTGATAGAAATGTAAGTGGGAGAGAATGGTTGTTCCAACACTCTGGGTCAGGGTCTACAAGTTCTCCATAAATAAATTAAACTAGAAGTTCTTGATAAGGAAAAAGTGCATCATCTTGACAATCCATATAACTAACCTGACGGTTCAAATCTTTTGCTTTATCCGCATAAACACGAGATTCTGATGTTAAGCGGCTGGACATTTGGCTAACCTCTGTAGAAGCTCATATAGGAACAATATAATCACTAATATGCCGAAAAATAAGCAATACTAAACTCATAACTGTCGCAGCGAATGAATTAACTTACGGTCCAACTTTTCACCAACGCAAGAACTTCTTGTACGTTGCGAGTCATTATTTGATGAACTTCATAAAGCTCATCATTCAACTTTGAGATATTGCGCTGAGTTCTTGTGTCCTGGTACAGTTTCTTTGTCTTTTGAATAAATGTGTCTTTAAACATGGCCAATTACCACAGATTTCAAAAAGAGTTAAATCAGTATCATTACAGGAGTCACTATATCTAAAATAACCACAAGGAACCAAGATCTTACCGAACTTAATAAAAGCATAAGGTCTAGCAGCAGTTTCAATTTGATTCCCATTGACACGCTCAAATTCATTCTTAAGGTCTTCCAGATATTGAAAGGCAAGTTTCTTGGGATAAGAACGCTCACACATTGTTAGATAACACACACGTCCTTCAATAATATAACTGAAAATCTGAGTTAAGTAACAGTAGTGGAGGCATCTCATTTAAATAAGTAGAACTAGCAGAAGTATCTAATATGCAGTTGCATGCACATTGATAATGCAATGCACAAGAATAGAGGGGTTTTCCAGCAATGGTTTATTTCCACTAGAGCTGAAGTTTAGAAATTGCATCATGCATTGGACATGTAAGTCTATATACCAAAATGTAAGTTTTTTCAAAAAATTACAGAGATTACTGCCAATTCATCCAAAAGAGAAAACATATTTGTATGCTTTATTACCTTTAAGTATTATTTAGAGTTGTCAATACAACAGACGAAGAAAAGTGGATTTTATTACTCAAAGGATACTGGAACATATAAGGGCCAGTCTCAATTGACATTCTAGATGGCTCATTTTGGCCTCGTGCGAGGTTCTTGAACAAGCTTTTGACCTGCTGTTTGTAGAAATCTGCATCTGGTACATCACGGCCATCATCCAATCCTCAACTAACGGGAGGCCATCAATAACACGGGCAATCATAGTCAGTTTCACCATCTTTTTTCACAAAACAAAGCTACACAAAAGGAAGAGAAAAGAGCATTAAACACAAGACAATTGACCATCTTATTATTGTAGAGCTCAAACAGCACCTAGTGATATTAGAATCATAGGTACACAAGATGCCTTTCTCTCAAATCCCCACCCTATCCCCAACAAATCCAATCACACCCTCCTTTGAAAGGATCAATCTCCACAAATCCTATGAGTTCTACTTCACTTTGAAAGGAAAAATAATAATTTCTTCATCTTCCAGCCAATCTTTACCCAGATACTGTCAAGCAAATCAAACTAGAATGTTGTAAAACGAAGATTGGTGGCAATCACCGGAGGTGGAGGCCTGTCTTCACACAATGTATTCTTACTTCCCACCCATCCAATGCTAAAATATGCATCTTACAACGCAATTCCTCTATTCTATAACTTTACAAGCAGCAAAATGAGAGTTAATCCTCCAACTCAATTTCAATTATCATTCCACGAAATCACGCACACAATCACGATACCATCTAACGATTCAGAAACTAGCAAACGTTCACACATTTCAGCACAACACCCAACATACGCATATCCAATTACGAGGAACGCAAATCCTGAAAGCTGTGCATTAATCAAATACCTATCATACGTATAGGTACCGCCGATCTCGATCTCCACGAACTTCGATAATTCAAAAAGTTTCACCAGTAGATTCGTATCCTTTGCCTTCCGATGACCAAGGTTCCGTCACACCGGAATCGGAGAAATGGGCAGGAGGGTTTTGAAAAGATCGGGGTCGGAAGGTAAACGTGAAAATCCATTATATATGTAGCTGACTTTCTATCATTCACTTTGGTTCCTATTTTCACTTTGGTTCTCAACTTTAAAGTATTTTCGATTTCTCCCACAATTATGAATTTCTTTCAAAGCATCCATTTCAGTTTCATTTTTGTCACACGTTTGTAAATGTTTGGGAAGTATCTAATATCAAAATTCCGTTAACTATTTTGAATAATAGATAACATTAATTATTTATAGAGAGATTTTTGATAAATTATTCCATAAGAAGATTAATATATTGTTTTATTTATGGTGGATTTAATTATCCGGGTGGATCCGAATTGTTAAATTTGATAAATAATAGACGTGTCGCGGGGACAACTTTCGTATTGATAGTCTTTCGTAGGAGAATTACAAGGAATATTTGATATTTAGACAAGGTAGTAGATGTCCTCAACAAGACAATGATCCCACTTTTTATACTAGCTAATCTCCCAGCCGTCCACCTATTCTCGTGAGGCGGTTGGATTGCAGTTTGACCGAGTCCGCGCGAGGACCGGGGCAGCCTTTCTGCCCCTGGGTCGAGGTAGGCCCCAGCCGTGCCCGACGGGTCGAAGTAGACTCTGCCAAGGTCGACCTTAGCCGGGCCGCGAGAGTCACCTAGCCGAGGCCTTAGTCCGCCCGTGTCGGGGCCGCCCTTGGCCCCTTGCACCACGCCTTCTTGGGTCGACTTGGCCAGGCCGCGGGAGTCCACTAGCCGATGCCTTAGTCGGCCCGTGTCGGGGTCGCCCTTGGCCCTTGTACCACGCCTTCCCGGGTCGGTTTGCCCGAGCCCATTCCTAATACATCCATCAATTTATCTAATTTTTATTCATGCATTTTTAGATGTACGATATATTTTTTTTATGTAGTTAATTCCACCAGAAGTTCTTGTCTTTGGTGATAATTTTAAATTTAGTCCCAGATATCTTTTTATCGTTTAACATTTAGACTATCGTTTTTATTGTTTAACATCCCAAACTATTATTTTTTGGACGCTTTTAGTCATTCTTATGATTTTTTTTTGGAATAAGAGTCAAATAGGCCATCGAACTGCACTCAATAATGCAATTAAGCCACCCAACTTTAAAAACAACAATTAGCTCCCTGAACTGACTAATTCTATTCAATTAGTCCAATTTGTAGGTTGTTAGCAGGTCACACCTAATTTATAATATTTAAAAAATTATTATTTTTAAAATTAAAAATATAAATATAAATATATAATAAAAAAATAATAAAAAGAGATATCGTCTCCGCTGAGACGAAGAACCTTCTTCGTCTCCGGCATGGAGACGGAGTTAACCTCTTCGTCTCTGGCAGGAGCGAAGAAGGTTCCCTTCGTCTCGGCCAGAGACGAAGATATTCTTCGTCCTCCAGCCAGAGCGAGAAGGTTTCTCTTTCTCCGTCTCCATGGCGGAGACGAAGAACTTCTTCGTCTCCGGCGTGTCGATCTGTTTTTTTTTTTTTAATTATTCTATTACATATTGTTTTAAATAATAATTATTTTTTTTTTTTGAAAGGGTGACCTGCTAACACTTGGAAACCTACAAATTAGCTATTGATAGACTCGTTAGTTTCAGGGACCCAACTTTGGTAGCTTTTGTAAAGTTCGGTGGCCTAATTGCTTATTGAGGTGCAGTTCGATGGCCTATTTGGACCTTATTCTTCTTTTTTTTTTTTTTTAATTTTATAAGGTATTTTTTATCTTTCATATTTTTTTCTTTATTTATCTGTCCGATTTCAAAATAATTTAATTGGTTTAGGACTTTACCTCAAAATTGGGTTGAAAAATATGATTACTAAAAATAAGAAGTTAACCTAAAATTTTAAATTAATTAAACCAATTGAAACGGAAAAACATAACAAAAGAAAATATGAAAATACAAAAATGTCCTTATTAAAAATAGAAAAAGTGTCTAAAAAATAATAGTGTGAGATGTTAAATGACAAAAATGTGGAAATAAATTTGGAATTGTCACAAAATAATAGACCTTTGGTGGAATTAACTCTTTTTTATAATAACTTGATTTTAAAAATTATTGTTATAACTAAAACCAACTAATAATTTAGAAAGAAACTTGTATGTTTATGATGCAATTGAAATAGATAATTTTTTAATTATTATTATACATTATTATATAAATAGAAATTAGTGTCCAAACGCCCTTGATTTGATGTGAACATTAGCAAGAAAAGTGGATGTTCAATTCTTTCTGCAGATTCTGAACTCCCCCCATTATCATCAGAAATAAATAGTTGCATTCATAAATTACAAGTAACCATGAAAATAATAATCACAATTATTGTTGGAAGTTTTAGCAAATTAAAGATAGGAATCAGTTGCGGTGAGATCTGGTGTCAAGGGCTGATGCAGCAGAATCAACATGAACAAGCAAGCAACATAAACCTTCTGCTTCAGCCTCTCAACAAACCCATGCATTTCTGACCCTAAGCTGCCTCTCATCATCATCTTGTCCAGCCATTCATTTGCCTGCTTCAGCAGTGACAGTGTGAGCCCAATATGGTTCGCCTCTTCTTGCCGTCCCTTGCTCTTATTCTCCTTATTATTGTTCACCTGAAACCCGACATCGAGTGATGCATCCAAGAATTTGAGGAACCAGAGGTGTGTTTCATTTGAGAGAGATTCCCTTAGCTCCTTGCTGGCTTTTAGGCCATCCCCTCTTGCCCATTCCAGCTTCTCTGAGCCTCCGAGGTCTAGCTCGAGAGGAGGCTTCGAGGGCTTCAGCTTTCCTTTCCCAATGCCAAGATGATTGGAATCTGCTGTGTTCTTATTGTCTGTGACAGACAGTTTTGTGAAGCAGTAGTCGTCTAGTAGTGCCTTCTTTGGTTGTTCAATGAGGGCGTGGAGGGCGAAGAATTTGGTGATGGAGAGATGGGGTTCTCTGGTGATGCAGATGAGCGGAGATCAGCAAACATACTGAAAATAATCAAAACAAATGTAAGAAGAAGAAGAAAATATTCTGAGTTCTGAAACTAACTTTTAAAAATTTTCACCAGAACTGATGCTTTTACCTGAGGCATTGAAGGAGATTTTTGGCTGCCATGCTTCTGCCTGAGCTTCTGCTGCTATCAGAGAAGCTAACTTCTTCATTCTAAGCATTCCCTTTTCACCAAAAACACCAAACACAAAGCATAATGTCATCTTGTTAATCTCTACATGAAAAATAAAGAGGTAGCCAAAGCCACAAGGCGTACGTTTCAGGACCGAACCAGTCCTGAACCAATTCGGCCTAGGCTTCATGGGGCCTAGGTCGAGCATAGCCCGGACTGAAAACCGGCTTGTAGAGGAAAAGTCCAAGGCCTAGTTCGAAATTGGCCCAAACCCAATTCGGCAATCATTATTGTGTGGATCATATTTTATCTACTATAAAATAAAGTACATTCAGTATGAAAATAATGTATATTTAGTACAAAAATAATGTACATTGTATTCAAGAGATGTACATTATTTTTGTTCTAAGTATACATTATATTGTATAATGTACATTCAGTACAAAAATAATGTACATTTAATATATTAAAAATTTACTTTTTGTTATGGTCCACTCAATAATTTGTCCTGGACCAGCTCAGGTTCAGACTCGAACTTTGACTACCTTTAATATATAAAAAAATTAAAAATACTATGTGTACTCTCATTTTCTAATCACAACTTTTACTCTCCAGGAAAAGATACTATTCCGACACATCAGGAATAAAATGAACTCGAAGAAAAATACTGAAATGTCTGTCCATTTTTATACCTTTCCAGGTTTGACAAGATTGGGTGGTAGAGATGACCAGGAAATTGGGTGAGAAGACAGAATGTTTTGTCTGTTGTTGGGCATGAAACTGACGTCAACGGCGTTTTCTTGTTTGTTTGTAGGTTTGGGAGGTGCTGGAATCTTTGGAACTGTCTTGCTGCTAATGACACCATTGATTGTTGAATTAGAAGTGAGTAATGCATCAGAGGGAGTCGTTGGGCGCGCCTGAAATGCAGTAGATTCGATCGAAAATGATTGAATTAACGAACTAATAAATTGATGATTCGATTCATATTAACGCACCTGAACTTTGATCTCTTGTTGCTTCGAATTCCCTCTTAAACCTCCATTGTTCTCATTCTCATTCTTCATCTGTGCCGTAGTCAACACCCCTGCATATACCTTGAAGCAACCCCCACCTTCTCCTCCTTGATCACTATCTTCTTCTTCTTCGAATTCGAATTATTAGAATTAGAATTCTTCCCGCTCTCCTTCTTCATCACTTCACACTCAATCTCCCCGGTCTCGACGGGGGCGGCCTCCATCATCTGCATCAAATCCTTAGGGCTCCCGAAGAAGGGGTGGCGACCGGGAATGGGGCGAACGCCGAGCAGAACCGGGACGGGCGTTCCGGGCTCCATTCTGTCGACGTAGAACAGCTGCCCCAGCTGCAGCTTGTTGTTGAGGATGAGGTCGTTGTCGTGTTTGGACAACGTGACGTAGGTGGAATGGGAGGAGTCGGAGACTTTAATGAAGAAGCCATGGTCGGGCCAGAGCTCGGAGCCTGAAATGGCGGGGACGATGCTGATGACCTGCAACAGGACGGAGCGGTATTCCCCGCGGATTTTGACGCTGCAGGATTGATGGTCTGGAGAAGCTTGATGAGTACTCCTGGCGTCAGGGATGCCATTGTTAATGAAAGATAAGAATGGGAAGAAGGAGTATAGTATAGGTTTGATTGCAGGCAGGGATGGGAAGACGTATAGTAGGGTGCATCTAACTTCAATTCAATTCCCTTGGCTTCTAAGTCAAGTTTCTATCTTTACGTTGGACAGGTGAGAGATAGAGTGGATTTGGCACTACCACTCCTCTCCTAACAAACTATTATGGCCTATTAGCCCTAGCTGATTGGGTTAATTAGAAGGTATAATTAATTGATAACATTAGCTGATTGTAGAAATGTGTTTGGTAAATGAGTTGTTAGCTGATAGTTGTTTAGTATAATTTCTTTTCTTAAAAAGTTAATTGAAAAAGTTATTTTGAGCCGTTTTTTGAAATTTAGCGTTTTGGAGTTACAAAAAGCAAATTAACTAAACACTCATATTGATTTTTTAACTCAAGTCAAACAATTAATAGTGATCAAATAAGTCAAAATTTATTGATAAATTAACTATTTTACCAAATATGACCTATATGTTTCCATTTTTAAGTTTACGCTCAAAACATTTCTTACCTAAAAATGTTAATGAAAAAGTAAATCATAGTACGTGTCTTAACTTTCTCAGAGTACTTATATAAAATAATGTTCATTGCATGTAGGTAGGTCAAATTAGATTTCTCAAAATGCTTATACAAAATAGTGTCCACGCCACCCCGACATGTCAAATTCGGGTTTTTCTTGAGTACAATGCACAATCCATTGGACGCGTTAGGGTAGCTGCCAGACAAAACCCAATTAAACTTGCAACAGTTGGCGGAAGTTAAACTTGTAACTTTGTAGTTATTAAACCAACAACGTAATTTGACCAGGCCGGCCAGCTTGACTAGATTGCCCATGTTTGGTTTGCGGGGAAAGTGGAGATTGGATATGTTGTCCCCTAATCTCGCATTTGATTTGCCTTTGGATTTGATTAAAGATTAGACATTCCCATAACACCCAAGCTTGCTAATCCCGAGCTTATCACGCCTTAGTGTGCGGGACTACGACCAAACGACCCCAATGTTACCCACGACCCTTGTCGCTCTCTACCATAATAATTTGACTGGTTTCACAACCCTTTTCAAGAAGAGGAGATGTTGCCATTCAGCGAGGTAAGACACCAATTTACTAGATAGGACGTACAAATGCAATTTCCCAACTAACATAATTGCCATTTAGAATAAAATCCTATTTGGCCACGAAACATTATACATAATGACAATGAAATGTGAGTTGCACTCAACATACTAGATGATTTAACAAACTAACCTACAGTTCCAATCTTCTTTGAAAATTTTAATGAAACAATAAATACGCTTAAAAATTCAAAGAACTTATTATTGCGTGTTAAATTATGGTATTAAATTAAAAGAGTCAACAAATTTATGGTAGTGCAGGAAAACTGTACCAAAATAACTGCATCCTAATCTCTAGAGTATTCAGCGCTTTTTGAATACGGAGAAAGTTAATTACAAAATGTGTCTCAACTAATTCTCATGAAACCAAATATTTATATACTAAGAGCAACATTATCAGGGGTTATTTTAGAGTTGATGTCAGAAAAATATGCTAATAAAGCAGAGAGAGAGAAGCAAGAGGAGCATCCGCAAGGGTTGGGAATAATGCAAAAAAGTGAGACCCACCAAAAAAAGAATGCATTGTTACAGCCCCACATGGCTGTCACAATAGTGCACGCATTCCTGACACTATCTTTTATTTATTTTTCAAAATCAATTTTCCTTCTTTTCCCCTTTTTTATCTTCCTTCTCATATTCTCTTTCCTAATCACACTTAGGATAACTCCTCATAAATCGCAAAATATCCCCAACCACTATGGATGCAGACCAATTCCATTTTATGAGTCCTAATCCTACATCCTGACAACTGTACCAAATCCTTGTAGGTCAAGCATAGGGTTTGGTTTATGCATTGACATGGCCGCAATTGTAGCACAAAGGCCATTTCTTCAAACAGACAGACTACAACTAAACAGGGATTTTTTATTTTTTATTTTTGCCTTTTTTTTTCCCTTCCGACATAAAAATCTAAAAATATAAAAACCACACTATTGAGGATGTTCTAATACTCGAAAACGTAGGTGTGAAACTGTGAATGACAGCATAGGAAAAAGAATGACTTATACCGCCAAAATTACATTGATATTCCGCCAATTGGAATTGTTTTCTCAATACAATATACAGCATAATACATACCGTCTGAAAGACACTACTAGGAATACATAAGAAGGAAACAAGATTTCACAAACCCATTATGATATACAAAAGAGTATAGATTGTATTCAGACAATTGTATACTCCTATCTCAACACCGGCTATCATATCTACCACCTTACATGTTATCAAGGCAATGCCGAACATTTGAACAATGAACGCTGGAACCCTTTTGGGAGAATTACCTGAGCTTCGAGTCAGTTCCCTTGTTTCGGAAGGTTGACAAGGAGAAAAAGGATCTTGGAGCTGTCAATTGAATGTAAATGTCAGCACAAGAATTTTTAAATTGCTTAGATTTAAATTTTAATATTAAACGGAGTTCTATGATACAAATTGGAAACACCAACACAGTTCAGATCCAGGAACCTAGTATTCCAGAGGTCAGGAGCAGAGTAGAAAGGAGAAGACATTTAGTGACTGTCTAAATGGTTTTGCAATTGCCAATAAAGCATACTTTTAGTGACTGAAGTTTTCTGCAGCTCATCAGTTCAGAGTATAATTACATCCTCCATCTTTGATTAACACAGTCCTCATTTGTAGTAGTTCAACTCATCTATGTAGATTTTAAAATTTATTCTATTATTCAAGGTCCAAAATCTTTAATTTGAAGCCATGGGCAATTGACATATTCCAATGGTTCATTATGTAAAAAGACCATCACCACCGTGTAAGCAAAGTGACATAAGAGAAAACTTTGATATCATAAATGATCACCTTTTAGGGAGCTCCCAGACAAATGATCATCCCTCAGTTTGAAGTTAGCGGGAGGAGCTGGTATAGAACCATGCAAGGATTGAACTACAAAAAGAAAATATTGGATTAATAAATTGAAGCTGAGATTATAGTGATATGAATAAAAGTGGAAAAGCATATTAGGAAGAATGAGAAGAAACGGACCAAGTAAAGCAAATAACTGATGCTATGAGTCGTTACATCACAAACCGCTACACCTGCCTATTGGCTGAGCAATGGTGTTCTGTTTATTTGTGGTTTGGTGGTTCCTTTTTTTCTTTTTCTTTTTTCTTCTTCTTCTTTTATTGGGGAGGGAGTATACCATAAAACTATGTATCATTGCAATTCTTATTGCAAAATAGTTCAATGCTTATGCAATAATTTGCGGTACCATTGTACTCCACTAAACCCCCAACCCCAACAATGCTGTTTCTTATTTCCAAAAATATTTCAAGCACATGAAAAATAAGAAACTCTAAGGGCAATCCCATTAGAAGTTTTTTAGTGGTTTTTGCAGGAAGGAAAAACTAGGTAGATGTTTTTTGACAAATGGAGAGATGGTTTTTACACAATTTCTTTTCCTGCAAGTATTGGTTTTTAGTGGGGTCCGCGAGGAGAGAAAAGGAAAAAACTGGGCAATTTTCTGCGTCTTGAGCACAAATGCGCGCCCAGTAGGCGCGTGCATACGCACCATTCTGGGTGCGTAAAAAGTCGCCTTTAAAAAAAAATTAAAAATTTGTCAGACAAATGTTTTTCCTTTTTTTTTTTTTCTTTCCTCCCCTTATTCTATCTCCTCTCTCCTAGTTGTGGCTGACAAAAACCCCAAAAAACCCAAACTATTGAGCTTGCTCTAAATACCCATACGATAAGAGCGAATGAAAAACCCTTGCCATAGTAATGATAAGTGATAAATAGTAGAATTTTTGAATAACCAAAAGATAGCATGAAAACAGATGAAATATGTGAACCATCAGAAAAGAATTATATGTCAATACAGGTCATGGCTCACCTTGTTCAGCAAAGAACTCATGTTCATTGAAGTTATCATCCGAAGGATGCCCTTGCAAAAAGCTCATCCTAGACTTCCTCAAATCGTCTGATAACCGATTGGCAGGATCACGTCCATCTTCCGTATCATCATCTCCTTCGGAAGTAGTGGCCAGAAATCCAATCAACCAAACTTTCTGTACCACGATTTTTCCTTCCAAATTTTAATAATCTCTTAAATCCTCGAGTCATGTCCTTGCGGGACTGATTTTGGGAAGAAGTGGCAACCAGCATTGGTTTCTGAGCAGTTCCCATTTTTTCCTCATTCTAGCTGCATCGGCCTCTGTTTGGCTTAGAGAATGAGAATTCCAAGATGCAGGGCCTTCCCAGTGGGGAGTCAACAGAGGCATCAACATCAGACATCTCATGAGAATATGAAAATGGATGATGAGCACGGGAATTCCATGACACAGGGCTTTCTCCTGGTGTATCTTGCACATGTTCACCAGAGTCTAGCCTGGAAGGTATAATAGCAGGCAATTCAGACGTCAAAGATGGGTTAAAATGTGAAAAAGTTCTCACATGACTACCATTCTCTGATTCAAAATCTGCAGACTTCCCTGATTCTTGGCTCAATCTTGACTCCCCATTGTCTAAGTTAGTGCTATGCTCAGTAATCACATTCTCAAACATGTCCTCTCTATCTTTTAACCAGATTCATTTTGTTGTCTGACACAAAGACTGCATCATTGTATTCTTCATCACTGTTCATTCTCTCAGACCCTAGAGAACTTATCTGCTTTGGAACACTGACTCTAGTACTAACGTCTGTACTTTTACCCCTCTTGTGGAAAGGCCTGGAGTCCACATTCTTCCTAACTTTATCAATTACCTCTTCATTTTTAAGGGTCAAAGCATCTTCAGTATTCAAAACAGCTGCCTCACTAAACTCCCCCAGATTTGCGGTGCTTTTTCTAAGTGGTTGTGATCTGGAAGATTTCTCCTCCTTGATGGGTATCTCTTCACTTGTATTTTTGCTGCGAGCATAGCTCTTGATTTGAGAACGTGCTGTTTTACTCACGGCAGAGGAAACCTTTGTATTATCCCTTTTCATGTCAGAGAAGTTAGGGACAGACTGTGCAAGAGGATTTTCAGATTGATATCTTCTCCTACCAGCATTGCTATTAGTAGCTTTGACAGCTGACCTTGAAGCGGGTGCTGCTGAGGTGCGAGGTGTGGAAGAGGATGAACCTTTAGCAAGTAGAAGCTTTTTAACCTGACTGCTTGTAGAAACACCATCCTCAAAAAATGCATCACTTGTCTCATTGGAATACCTTCCTTCTCCATACTGTTTCTGCTCAGGAAATTTGGTTTTGTCTTCATCATCATGTTGGTCAAAATCCAAATGTTGCTGTAAAAAAAGGAGCTTCATGATTGGTGAAACATAGTTCAACTAATAGGGAACAAAATCCCATTCGACTCCACAAAATAAGGTTCTATAATAATAATAACATATATAAACACTGAACGGAACTAGTATTGTACCTTCTCTCTCCTCAAAATTGACCTGCTGTCATATGACTTCAGTCTCTCTGCACGCCGACGAGCAGTAGAAATAGAATCATCTTTATATGAAGATCCTGAAAACTTAGCTTTCATCTTAGCTCTAGTCTTTTCCAAGCTGTCCTGCATAGCCATTAGCTTGGCTTCCTTCTCATCTCGCTTAGAATTCCATTCTTCCCTTAGTTTTGCATCCCTTATTTGCATATATGTCTCATAGAGTTTTCCTCGAGAACCTTCTGAAGTACTAAGCTCAGAGAAATTCTTATTTAGAACATCAGTAGACCCTTTATTGTCACCAGTTTGCATGACAGTACTATCAGATTTCACCATGCTATTTGAACTCCCATCAGCTTCAGTCAAGGTGTATTTGTCTGGAAACTGGAAGGAAGCATTAACTGCTACATTACTCCTATACAATGAACTTGCTTGTTGCTGGGTTGGTATTTCAGCAGGCCTGCTTCTCCGGGCAGGATTCGAATGATCTCCAGGAGCACGCTGTTTATGTTCAGCAAAGAGCTTTTCAAGCTCATTTGCTTTTAGCTTCAACTCATCATTGAGTTCCTGATTTCCTTTGGACTGGCGTGCCCTCTGAACTTGCTGTGCAGGGGATGTTAAAAATGAAGCACAGCCCTCCTGAGCATCTGCTACCTTGCCAGCAGAGACAATCAGGTTGTTATCTATGCAAACTTGTGAGTTTTTATTCACATCAGCATCTACACCTTGCTTCTTAAACTTCATTATTGGGAATCCTGAATTATCAACTCTTGATCCAAGACTATCATCTATTTTTTCAGACGAATCTACCTTTTCCTTCTCAACTTTGTCAATTTCCATTGATGGCTGTGATCTGGATTGAGAATATGAAGAACCTCCTTCAACCCCTTTGCCTTGAGGGGTTAAAGAAGCTCTTGATATGGAACCACCTTCCAATGGCCCAAAGTCCCCTTTAGTTTTTAGAGGAGCCTTAAATCGTGACTTAGTAACCAATTGATCACTTAATTGAGTCTCCTCGTGATTGTGATGCACAATCTGCACAGGATGGTTGTGCGCATTATCAGCTGACCTAATATAATTAGCCTGGCTAGCAGAAGCTCCAAACTGCCCTGGCAAAGAGTTCTTTTCCTTCAATGAAGCAATCTCAGACTCATGAACTGCTCTCTTTTTAGCCTCTATAGTTTCATCACTGCCCTGACAATCCATTGAATTTTCTTGAATAGCTACATCAACTTTTATGGTTTTATCCCGAGGAAATGATCCAAATAGCCCTTTAGATTCTGTTCTCTCTTTCAAACTGTTTTCTGATCTGTTTGACTTGGTCTTCTCACCAACATTATCTTTCCGGCCATCACTCTCTACAGTGCTTGAATTAGACCTCGAATTATAAAATTCAGAATCTTCTGCCTTCTTGTAAGAAGCAGTCAACTGTTTCAGTTCTTCTCTCTCGTTAGCATGTTGATCATGCAACTTCAAGTCTTCATGTTCTTTCAGTCTGATGTCACTAACACGATCTGTCACACTTTGGAGTTCCATCTTACCTGATCTTACTTGGTCCTCAGACTTGGACTTAGAAGCATAGGCAGAAGATGAGTTGCACAAAGGGCTCTCGCCATCCTTCTTTTCACCACTCAAATCTATGCTCATGTCACTGGCACCACTCCACCTCCTTAAAACTGCCTTCTCCACTACAGATGGGGCAACTGAGACATCCGATGACAGTCTCCGAAGTTCCACAGGTTTCCCCACAATTGGTTTCCCCCCACTCCCTGAATTCTCCTTCTGCTTGTTCTCAAACATGTTGATGCGGTCCTGCACACTTAGCCGTCTGATGTGCCGACCCTTCGTAGTTGGCTCAGGTTGATCAGAAGAAGTCTCATCATTCTTTTCTCTGCTCTTCTCTTCTGGCTCAACACTAGACTCTCTGCTCTGCCGCAGACGGAAGCCAACAGAAGAGGGTTTCAGCTGTTCATTAATGGAACTACTGGACTGGTCAAGGTGATGAGGGAATTGCTGATGCATTGCATCCAGGTCTTGGCTGATTGGGCGCATCACAGTACATTGTTGCTCTGGAGTAGTTGGGTCCTCATCTAGGGACATATCTGACCCATAAGAGGATCTTACTGCATGTTCATTTGCTCCAACTGCCTTCCATTGGTTGACTAGGTCTGGCCTCATTTTGTACAATGATATAAATTTAGAGCATGCATCACTGAAATGAGGGAAAATAGGATCTATTAGTGAAATTTTAATTCCATGAAGTCAAAAGATGAAAATATAAGAGAATCTGCTGTTTATGATTTTTTTAAAGGCTCAATGGTTGACTGAAAAGCCCAACTGCAATGAAGATCTGCTTCTTAAAGAAATTCAAACATTTACAACAATGTAGTAAAATTATAATATTCTTCTGTTTCCATTATTATTTTTTATTTGAAAAATTTTCCTCTCATATTTTCACTAAAATTTTCCCCCTTTTTTATTCACTTCCTATGATTTGTTCTTCACTGAGTTTTTATTTCATTTTAATTTATTTATATATTGTTGTAATTGGTGACAAATAATAATAGGTTGGATTGAAAATTAAGCAACAGTTTAACACCATTACAGCAGTGATGGTTTTGTTTATTAATTGTTCTAAACTCCTCCACGACCATAACAGCACATTGTACCTTTTCTATAATCCGGAACTATCTGGTGTACCATTTTTTAGGAACTCTGAGGAGTCCAGCTAAGAAAGTGCAGACACATTAGAAGACACAACCTCATAACAATGGCCTTCTGTGGGAACCACACCAAAAGAGTGTGTGAAAGCAGCTGGCACGGGGAAGAAAGGGAAAGGGGGAAGGAGTTATAGGTTCTTACTTTAATCGATGAGCACCACCAAACTGATCTGAAAACATCTGAAGTTTTGAAACTGTGTCTAGGTTGAAACCAGCAGCTGTTGCACGACAAAAAGCTGTCATTAAGTCCTGTTGAACTGCAGCAAGCCGCACATCAATGGCTCGCAATAGCTCCTTTCTGTGTGAAAAGGTAATAGAAAATGTCATGAACTGATAGAGTCACAAAAAGAACCTTCATTTAGAAATGAAAATCATGGTATTCATATTGTGTCCTGTTTAAGTTCTTATAGACCTACGGTAATTTCAGCTGTGGGATCACTGTCTATCTCCTGATTTGAAGGCCTAAAGAATTAATTTTATATGCAAAAAGGCTCAATCCTTCCAGAAAGCTGAAAACTAAATATTAAGCCTAAGAATATGAAACAGTTATTTATAATCGTTGATGCACCCCCTAGGTTGCAATCAGTACAAATCTTTATTAATAATAATAAAAGAAGTGCTAAGGATATTCATCTTTATTGCAAACTTTCACCTAACAATAAGCATATCCAGGCTACAGCTAACAGATATGAATATCAGATAGCACATAGTTAAAAACATGTGCTTTATATATAAATGCACCTAGTGACTTTTAATACTACCTGCACCTTTGGAAGTATGCTCAATCAGTACAAAAAGGATAGCATAAGAAGCAATAAGTCAATGTGTGAAGAAGTGGCAAGAGAGAGAGAGACTGAGGAGTTACTTTGTTGCATCAGCTGCTGCAGTGGCAGAGGACATACCACCATCTGGAATAAATTAAAGATTCAGTAACAACCCTAATGTACTAAAAGAAAATTTTTAGAATTAGGTAAAGCTAAGTGCCCTTTCAGACCAAGTGAGGTGCAGCTGCAAGATTCCCATCAAGGAAAAAGGTCCAATAATGTTCCAAAACGATGGATACACCTCACAAAAACTGACATAGGACACTTCAAACTTTATTTCTGGATAAATATTGCATTCTATATTTTTAAAATATTTTTCTCACTGTAGGATATTATATGTTTTATTTATCAGTATTAGATAGATTTTATTAGATATATTTAGGGCTAATTATCACATGGGGTAATTACTATTTGGATAATAACAGCTATGCTAGTCAAATTTAAATTCAAGGAGGTATACCTTAGTTATTAAAGAAAATATAGTTCTTTATTAGGATAGTATCGAGTCTTTCCCTTTGGCTCCACGCTAAATCATGAATATCCTCCAGCAAAATTAACATGTGTCAAATTGGAAGACAGCCATCAAGAAGGGCACAGTTGTGAACTAAAATTTCAAATTATACTAAAAAACTATCCTCAAATCCCTCAGCTACTGTTTCTTTTTGATGGGGTGTCTAAATAGAAAGACCGAACAATTTATCCTAATTTCTCTGTTTAAATAACTCTGTTAGGAGGGCAAATGGATGAGAATAAACTAAGAACGCATCAGCACACTCTACATAAAGTTATTTCCAAGTGTCAGATTCTAAGATTCATTACATTGAGATTTCAGACATAATTAGTACTCCATGTTGAGTAGAAGGCAAGCAATTAATTTGGACCATTAACATTTAAGGAACAACGTACCAGAACCAGAAAGTTGATCTCCCATTCCCTGTTCAATCAGGAAAAGAAGGATTCTCTATTTTAGTTCTAAGTTGCAGTCAACACAAATCCAAATGTATAGTCATAGACGTCAAAAGCACCTGGGAATATATTTTCCGAGCTGATTCGAGCTGAGCCATCTCGGCATCGTAGGTATTAACAAGCTCTATAACCTCTGGTGTACTGACAAACCTGACAAACCTAGAATAAAAACTAGTGGTTAGATTTATCTTCATCTCAGACTCTTTCCTTGAACTCCAGAAAAGAACCTTTAGGTCCTTTACCTTTCAAGTGTTCCCTTTGTAAACCATGATTGAGCATTTCTATGCCTCCCTAAATCAAGTTTAATAGAATGAACTGCAGATGCAACTTGTTCTTCTGCAACTTTTAAATGAGTCACAAATGGCTTCACTAATCCTGATGCCAGTTTCTCAGTCCTTCCATCAGTAGTAACAAACAATTCACATCTGTCCAAATAGCATGACAAAAGAAGTATAGTATTTATACTATTAGATGCATCCAAGGAGACCAAAGAAAAAGTACATGTTCTCTCTATTGTAATGGTGGCGGGGGCTTACCGCGTACGCTTGGGCGACAACTGGAATAATGCATAATCAAGAAATGTGTCCGGTTCCATTTTCTTCCTCCTTAAGAAGGAAAGCTCAGGATTTCCTTGGGCCTCTTTCACCTAACTCATTCACCTAAGAAATCTTAAACAGCATAATGGTTAAGCAACATAGCTGCTGCATTTGGAAACCAATATGCAATCTCCAATTGTTATTAATTCCATAACTTAAAGGGTAATAACATCAAACTGAAAGCCAAAATATTCACCCCAACAATATACTCATGGATGATAATACAGGAGACCAGCACAATGACAGGCATTTATAGAAATACAGATCTCAAGTTCTCAACAATACTTCTACAGTTTCGAACAGAATGTGCATAAGTCAAAGAATTACGCTCCAATCAAATTCAACTCCATGCACCCATATAATCTTCCTTCAGATCTGGCTACCAAAAATCCTACATTCAGAGGCGGCATTGAATATTTGAATGTTCATCTATACTCGAACAAACAAACAGTTAAAAAGCACACATTGCCCAAAAAGAAAGAAAAAGGACAAAAAGAAGAAAAGCTAGATTGCAAAATAAGGAGCTCAATCCAAGTTCAAACTACTACTTCAAGCAACTAATCAAACAAACACATCATTTGCAGAAAAACACAACACATTAGCTCCAATTCATAAGTGCACAGTACACAATCACATTGCCTAATGCAACACGATCGCGGAAATCGAAACTAACCTCGCGAGAATCAATGCCGAGATCTTCAATCTCCGGGCTGGATCGTCCGATTCCGGATTACATTGGAGCCGACATTTCTGGTTCCTTTAGCTATCTCCCAGTCCTGGAGGCAATGAAGACAAAATTATATCCCTGCTTTTTCCCCTTTTGTTGAGAGATTTTGGTTTTTTCAGTTTTAAGAAAACCCTACACTCATAGCTGTCGTCAATGGTTTTCCCTTTACTATCTTCTCTCTCTCCCCCCCACTCTATATGTATGTATACATTGAAGTGAATGGAGATAAATACAGTACATATATACACAGAGAGAGAGAGAGAAGGAGAGAGAGAGAGAGAGATGAGTGTAGTAGGAGACTGGAGAAAGAAAGCTTCAGCCTTCAGGCGAGTTTTCTTTTTCTTTTTCTTTTTTCTTTTAATTTTGGCATTTTCTACGATTTTGTAATCTTAGCTGGGAGGAAAGACAAAAGAGAAAAAGGCTTCCACTTCTTTACGCTGCGGGTAGATGTTTTCAAAGTACGAATAGTAGAGGGACGTGTCCACATGCGGCTTTACGTTGTCACCATTTAACGTAAAATTTCTTGCCACAATAATTTCGTCTCCCCGAAAACTGGCTTAAATTTTTCAAATTCATAATTTAGCGTATTTACCACTCCACAGTCTACATATCATTCTACATTTCTACCAATAACATTGCGTACCAGTTTCTTTTGTATATAATAATCACGCAACAAACCAAAAAAATATTATCCTAAGTCCTAACACTTCTGTACAATTGTACATGACTACATGGTTTCCAACTGGGAACGTAATAATAACAGCAATCACAATAGTAATTTTTGTATAGTTTTTTAGAGAGAGAATATTTGAGGACTACATGTAGATGTTAATTTTTTTATGAATCACACAAGAGAGAGAAATTGAGAAGAGAGGTGCCCGCCGAGCGTGTGCCGGCTGGCGCATTAACGTAACAACTTTGTTTTTTTTTTTTCTTTTTGTGTCGGACCTGCTTTTTATTTTTTTATTTTTTCTCTTTTTTCTTTTTTTCTCCCTCCTCTCTCTCAATGACACATCAAAAAGCACACACACGTGACAATACTATTTCTATTGAGGTTGCCCTATGACGTAGCATTTTATACTCGGTCAATTTGTTAATCGATCAGCTTTATTATTTAACTAAATTTATTATGTATAAATTATTTAAAGTTTAAACTCTCTTTTTAAAAGAATAGTTATATTGATGATAATAAAATTTGAATAATTGTACGATTCAAATCTTTTTTTTTTAACTACGAAGTGTTTCGGGTCTTTTTTTCGTCCGTTTCCAACTAATCCTCATATGTTCCTAGATCAAACTCAAATTACTTCTCGATTGTCCCTACAATAAGCTCTTTTGCCTTGAGCTACCCTTTGGGTCTACCTATTATCACTATTACCCATTTTTTAAAATGGAGTAACGTGTTACTCTAATCACTTTTCAACACTACATGCCTAGAGTTGGCGAATCAGGTCAACCCGCCTCATATGGATGTTGCATGAAGGCCATGAAAAAAAAAAAGGCTCAATTTTTAAAACAGTTCATTATTCGTCTATTTTATGTGATGGTTTTTTAATTAACGAAGTTTGATTAAAATTATTTTTATTATATATTTCATAATGTTAAGTTTTGTATAGTATATACGTACAATTTATGACAAAAACTTGTGTGAGTGAAAGTAAATATATGATTACAATTATTAAATGCATGGTTGAATCTTGATTTCAGTATTCAACAAGTATAGATGAGTGAAAGGGTAGTGTGTTTGTAATTACTAATATGATTGATTCTAATAGTATAATAATAAAATAGAAAACAAACATATAATTATATCAAAACTCATAGTAAGGTGCAATCAAAATCCTACCACCCAAACACACATAAAATAATAAATGCATAAATAATATTTGGTGAATTTGTACTTTAGTCCTTAAGTATTATGATATTTAGATTCGTCATAATTGTTGGTTCGCTCATTTTCTCATTAAGTTATCATTTGGATGTGCACTTTCCATCCCCGCTTTACTAACAAATACATTGAGGGAGAATTTGCAATGTTATATATATAGCTTAGAGATAAATGAGCACAAAAGTGCAACGGCACAATAATAAGTTTCGGTCCGAAAGTGAACACGACAAAAAATTAGAACAAATTTTACAATTACTCTATAATAAAATAAAAGTGTAATTTTCTCAGTAATATTTAAGCGAACGATACTATTTAAATTTAAAATATCAGTTATTTATATATATATACTGTACTAGGTATATATATATATTATATTAATATTATATATAATATGTACTAATGTATTATATATATATATATATATAATTATATATAGTATTATATAATATATAAGATGGCGCCGACCCACAACCTGCCAACGTTATCATGGAACTTGTTCACCACTCAAATGGTGAACACGATCTCTACAAGTAACGATGTGCACCGTTATCTTACTCTTTTTTATTAATTGCGACATTTCTTTTCATTTTACACATTTGCAGTTTACTCCATCTTCTTCATGAATTTTCTGATTATGATATTTATGAACTTTACAGTAAATTATAACGCTCATAACAGAAAATTCATAA
>VALG01009677.1:0-24917 GCA_009835305.1 Ipomoea purpurea
CTTTATTTGACAAAAATTATAAAATAAAAACACCAATAATGACACTCTTATTCACATTATAATCTTATTTTTAAACAAGTCAAATTCCTTTTACTCGAGACATCTCGTTTGGTTCGCTGGAAAATATTTGAAGGAAAATGGAATTGAAATTCCATGGAAAATAAATTCCAAGAAAATAGATTTCATTGTTTGGTTGGTGGAAAAGAAATTACTGGGAATATGAATTCCATTGTTTGTTGAGTTTGGGAATGGTAGGAATAATATGTATAATGACAAATAAACCTTAGCAGCAACAATAATAATATAATAATAATAAGAGTAATTAATAAATAATGGGTTGAGGGTAAAATTGTCATTATTAGTTTTCCATGGAAAACCTTTTTCATGGAAAACAAAATACCTAACATGAGTAAAGGAATTTGTTTTCCTCAAACTCAAGGAAAACTTTTTCCAATGAAAAATGTTTTCCATCCAACCAAACAACATAAAGTATCATTTTCCTTCACTTTTAGAAAACATTTTTCCATGGAAAATGTTTTCCATCCAACCAAACACCCCTAGGTGTTAAATGCTAATTTGAAGTCTTGAAATGAGTTAATGAGCATAGAAGTGGGCATATATATACGAGGACATGTCAAAGTTGGCCAACTACACAATTCCATCAAAGTGCGACATGGTCCAACACTGTAGCCTTTACAATAAGGACAAGTGTCCTCCTCCACTTTAAATTTGACCATTTATGCCATTCCCAATATAATTGGGAAGTAGAATCAGATTCAACTAACCCTAAACTGTTCCAATCAGATGCTGTTCAACTGCCTTTTCCCAACTTCACTTTTCATCTCCACTATATTTTTCCCAACTATATAGACATAATTAATATAAACTAATTTATTCAACAACTTTAAGGTTGAATTCCCGTACAGTTTGGTTCCATCAACAAATTAAAAACCAACCCTGTCTTACTGCTAGTATGCCTACTGTACGTATCGCTGTATATATATAATATACATGTAATAAGTATTTTATATGTACAAAATTTTAAATTGGGGGTAACGTGGGATTACAAATTTTCACTAGTTTCAGAATTCAACACGTTTCTACATGTAGATAGATGTACGTAATCGAAGTGGTGCTAATCTTGTTTTTCATTTTTCTTTAGCATAATAAAAAGTTAATAATTTTATATTGAGTTAATACCAAAATGGTATTCCAGTATAATGATTTTTCTCAATTTCGTCTTAAACGACTTTGTGACCTAATGTAGTCCTAGACTTTTGTGTTTTTATTCAATTTAATCCTCCGTTTGTTATTCCGTCCATTTGGTGTTAAATAAAGGAGACAATTCAGTAATCTCAATATTAACCTCTCTTTACTCCTCAGCTCTGCGAAGTGCAAAATCCCTCTTTCATTTATGAACTTACTCCTAGAATTATACGCAGACCTGCGAATCAAAATTTTTATATTCGCAAGTTTGGGAGTGGAATGGTTGTTGACAGAACTTTTCGTAAGAAAAAGAGTTGAGAGAATGGAGAGAACAAAACAAAATTTTGAGGTTCTCTTACCCCAAAGACTGAATCCCGAGCCCTAAGGGCCCCCCACCTCTGACCCGACAGAGCGCTTGTGGGAAGATGTAAATCACGGTGACTCAATGGGTTAGTAGGCCTTGCAAGGCCAAATGCCGGTGCGCACAAGGAATCTCCCACTTTGAACATAATTCCCACACTGCCGCCACTGAGGTTCGAACCTTGGTCTCTTACCTCAAAATACTGCCCACTAAACCATTGAGCTACGCCCATGCGGGTAAAATTTTGAGATTCTCAAATCAGCAGCTAAACAATTTACCCAACATGATTTAATAGCATTAAACAATGACATTTGTTAATAAAATAAAATGACTCCTTTATGAAAATATGTTACAAAAGAATTACGTAGTATCTTTACCCTCTATAAGTTGGTAAGCTTTTATGGAACAAAGCAGTTTTAAGGTTGTTAAGCTTTTTTGCGACTTTTCAAACTTATTTTGGGATTTGATTTGCACCCACTCTTGCCGCATGAGAAGAGGTCGTCTATGGCTATACAATTCAAGCTCTTTCTAAAAAGCTCTGTACGTATAATGGTGCAAACTCACTTCCCAAATCAATGTAGGACAAATGATTTTTACAAGTCTTTCCACATTCATTTTCCAACTTGAATGGGTATACTTTAAGAAACAGATTTCTCATTCACCCTGATGTAGTATATACGAATAATATCAGCTACAAGATACGGTTCTAGGGTCGATTCTGGGGCTCGGATCCCTTACCTAGTCTACTTGTTGGTTTAAGTGTTAGAGCTTGGAGTACTTGACCAGTGGGTCGAAGGGCTCCCAAGCTAAGAGCTAGCGCTTAGAAGTAACTAAAAGTCCCTCCCTCCAGCATTAAATGCGGTATTTATATTCTTAGAGGAGGGAACAAGTTCTGGTCTCCCGGCACTGGAAGGCACGTGGAGACCCATGCACAGGCTCCGGTGAGGCAAAGAGGTCTTGTACACGTGCCTTGATGTTTCGTAAGGGTAAGGCGTCCTGTTGTTGAGTCCAGATCGGTAGTTCGGCCCGACCTGGATAGGTCGGGTAGCCGTTGATTGCTAGGCGCCGCCGCGTATACGCGAATTATAGGAGACTCGGCAGTTGAGAGGGTGCGGGTAGAATGAGAGAAACGTCTATACAGGTCGGACGTGCTCACCTCACGTAGGGGATCCCGCACCGACCATCGACTGCGTGGCTACTGGGGAATAATATAATCCACATCAAATCCATTGTCCGTTCTGAGCATACAATATATCAATTTATTCGTCTCATAGCACCATGAAGAGTGCGAATCTACTTTGACCCAACCCAAAATCAAAAATGAACCCTCACATATATTTATACCACAAAAATCATAACTTATATGCCATTTTATATTTAAAAAAAATCAACAAATTATAGCTTCTAGCGTAATTGTATGCTCTTAATCCTAACAAGCCAACACAATCTAATCCCTAATCTAAATTATTAAATTCCACAACTCCACAAATCCTCATATTTAGACCAAACACCACTCCAAACAACTCCAACATCTTCTAAGTTCTAACTAAAAATTTCCCAGGAAAGTCTAAGAAAACATATTCAACGCGCTTTATTTAATCGACGACCCAAAACCACCCCAGAGAGCTTCATTTAGGCCAACCAGCCATCCAGCACACTCCCAAAACACTAGATATATAAAAGCTAAGGTATACAGTAGACTCTATAAATACACACACAATAATTATCTCCAGACGCCTCTCAATTCTTGGCTTTTTCCATTACCAAAAAGCAAACAGGGGAGCTCTGAGAACACTATCCCTAGCTAGCTATGGCTACAAGGATCAAATTCGCCGCGTTTGTTGTGCTCTTAGCCGCCGCCGTGGCGACGACGTTGCCTGAGACAACTAACGCCGCCGTTTATGTCGTCGGCGACGCCACGGGATGGACTGTGCCTCCCAGCACTTCCACCTACGCCACCTGGGCCTCCGGAAAGACCATTAAAGCCGGTGACACTTTAGGTAAATAATATATATAAATAGTTTTCCGTTTTTGTTAATTGAGTTTTATGCTTTAAAAGGTTAGAGATTGAACTTATGAACCTCGGATTGCAGATTAGTACTGCTAAAGTTTGTGTCAAATTATTTATTTGTAAAATAATAATTTTTTGACTTTTAATTCTTCCATATTTCAATATTCAAGGTCATAAGACTCAATTCTCAAGACATGGTATTATTAATTAATTTTGTAACGAGAAGATTATAAATAATATTTCATGGTTATTGCGCTATAACGTTTGAAAGTTGTATGGAAATTAGTTTTGGGATTTTTTTTGTGTGTATCTAGGTAGGGTGTGCAATCGGTTAATTGAAAATTTTAAAGGTTTAACCATTAGCGAACCGAATTAACCGAATCAAAATTGTTTCGATCAGTTAACAATTAACCGAAATTTTTCAAGTTAAAGTTCTAATTTCTAAATTTTTAAAATAATAACTATAATAATAAATTCATAAGAAAATATATAAACACAATATCATAACAACACTACAAACATAAAAACACAAATTATATAGTCCAAAACATCCATATTATATATATATATATATATATATATATATAAAATTTTGATTAACCGTTCATTTAAATTGGTTATTCGATAATTTCGAACCAAATTAACCGTTAACCAAAATTTTACAAATTCTTTAACTATAACCGAACAGAATTTTTTCGGTTAAAGAATGGTTAACCGAAATTCTTCAGTTCGGTCAATTAATCGAAATTTGCACACCTCTATATCTAAGCGTTTCTACCGTCGAATACAATGATGCTAAATTTTTAAGATATAGAGAATTCTTTGATTTGTTGCCCGTGTAAATTATATATTGTGTGCTTGAGTTGGTATTTAGAATTTGAAATAAGAGTGTAAATGTGTTATTTATGCCAAAGATGATTAATTTCTAAATGTTTTTATTTTTGTATTTTGGGACAGTGGTTCAACTTTCCTAGTGGGATACATGATGTGGCTAAGGTAACAAAGAGCGCATATGATAATTGCAACACTACAAGTCCGATTTCACTTTTTACAGTCGGACCAGCCAATGTGACTCTAAATTCCAGTGGAGAAGAGTACTTCATTTGCACATTTGGTCAGCATTGCCCATTGGGCCAAAAACTTGCTATCAATGTTTCTGCTGCCTCCCCACCTCCCTCTCCTACTCCGGCCCCGACTCCCCGCCCGACTCCAACCCCGACCCCGACTCCAAAACCAAGCCCGACCCCGGCTCCGGCGCCTACCCCAATTCCAACTCCAAAGCCAAGCCCGGGGCCGTCTCCGTCTTCAACTCCAACTCCAAGTTCAAGCCCAAGTCCTTCGTCACCTGGACCTACAGGTCAGGCACCGTCTTCTCCTACCCCTAGTGGAGGTACCCCTGGAGGTCCACCGGCACCGGTACGGCGGCCAACACTCCCGGGGGAACACCCACGGCGCCGCCACCGCCTAGCTCTGCTCCCACAACTAGTGTTGTTGCCACTTTTCTTGTTGTGGCCATGTCAATTGCCATTGGTGTTATTGTGTGCTAAATAATTTGTAGTCCGGTATAGAGAATTTTGTGTACGTGTTAGTGATGTCATTATTGAGTTTGTACTTTATTAGTTACACAGACAGACAGTTCATGCGTGCACAGTCATCTTTGTTTTTATTATTACTTTGATTGGCTAGTGAGAGAGCTACTGATTGTTGTTTGTTGATCAATAAAAGGTGTTATGTTTTCAATTTTGATTAGAATTTCTGCTAATTTAATTGCCATCTATTTTTTTTTAGAAAACATGTGATCAGGTGCAGGTGAGAAGGCTTTAATCACCATTCACCATTCACCACATTGAAAAACAACTAATTAACACATATAAGTAAAATAAGTAATTGAAAACAATTAAACATGTATATAAGTAAAAAAAATAAGAGTATAAAATTATATTTATAGTGAAAAGTCAAGTGTTTGGGAAGATAGAGATAACTTATAGTGGTAGAGAAAACAACTATGAGCTCAACATCAACATTCTCTGCCTAAGTTGAGTACAAAATTGAATAGAGATAGCAACATTATTGTTTTTTTATAAAAAAAAAAATAAAATAAAATTTAGGTATGTATACTTGGGGGGTTAAATTAAATAATGGCAATTTAAGTATTTAAAAAATTATAATTTTTTTAGGAATAGTTTAATACCAAAGTCTTCTCTGAAATAGTTATAACAATTGGTGGAACTTAATAAGTCTATTTTTGGAGATGTTGTATTCCATTTTGAACATATTTCACAAACTAAACTTGTTGTTAATTAAGGTTTAACTTTAAAAAAAAAAAAATACTTGTATAATTAGAATTTTTTTATATAAAAAAAAGGTGGTTTAATATTTATTTATTTATTTAGGTTTAATTTAATTGTTTTAGAGGAGACTTTGACTCATAAGTAGGCATTGTCAAGGAATGGTCTACTTGGGTGGCGTGACTTAGTGATTCATAAACTAAGTTGTCACATGTTGACTTAATGGTCTAGAGTTGGTACTAGCTAATATTTTTAGTTGAAGAGTGCATGTAATGAAGGCTTAACTAAAGAAGTCATTTAAACAACCTTAATTGACGTGAATGGTCGGACACTTTCATTTCTTAAAAGAGGTTGAAAGTTCAAACTTCCTACCGTATAGAAAAATTAATTGGACCGGCCAGCTCTTCTCAATTCTCTTTAAATCTTAGCACTACCGACTTTTTAATGAGAGCACCAATTAAAAAGACTTTAACTAAACCATAAAACCTAGCTCAAAAATGAAGATTTAACCCAACTTAAGTATCACTTTGGTGTTTTAGATAATGCACAGAAAGCAGATACCATAGATGGGTTAGGAAGAGAAGCAGCAAAGGGCACAGACATTTTTCTTTTTTTTTTCCCCTCAAAAATTTTATAATACAACAAAATGCCATTGTTTACAGACCTGGCCTTCTCATTTGGCCAAATGAAATGGCAGAAAGTTGGATCCATCTTACCAGAAAATTTGCCCATCATCTCCATTTTCATGAAAGGGCATCTTTCGCTTCCTAAGGAAGGATTCTACTTTCTGAACTTTACCCTCCGGTTTCGCCAACTCTCATGCTTACAGAGAGATGAGTGGCAGGTTCAGCCCTGAGGAAGCAAGCCTCCCTGCCTTGGATGGTAGGTTTACCAGTGAACTTTCTCTTGCTCGAGAATCATCATGAGGCATCACCTTATGGCAACCGCTAGCCGAAGCCTTTCCACAAAGCGGGCCATGGCCATGGTCTGAAGACATACCTAACCTCAAGGATAAATCACACTCCACCTGAGGTCTCCCCCTTAGATCTGATGCTGCATCTTCATCAAGACTGGAGTGGAATAAGCTTGGAAAGCGGTCGATTTGTGCAGGCTCTGCATTTGATGGATAAACAGGCCTGCCAACAATCATTGCTTTGCAGTTCCTGGAAGCCCAACTGGGCACTTCAGGCTGGAGGTTGGTGCCATAGTACAAGGGAAATACAGAACCCAAGTTCAAAGATGCATTACTTTCTGCTTGAACTTGAACAATCTGGCTAAATGCAGACAATGAAGCATTAGGTTTGTTAATGTTTCCACATTCAGGTCTCCCAAATGTTGGTTGGCTCACAAATTGGGGAGACATTAAGTTAGAGTTATGCTCCTTGGAACTGCCACTAAAATGTGTGGGAGGGACAGGATGCTGAGGTTGCTGAGGTCTTGGGCTAAGGTAGTTTCTTGGATTATTGTTCCTCTGACTCCTAGTGGGTTTTTCAGCAACACAGCCCAGGTTAAGAGCAGCTGAAGAACAACAAAAGTCAATGCCAAAACAAACACATATATATTACATATCTCACTAAGAATATATAGACTCTGAACTAGTTTAAAACTCAGCTTTAAGGCTGAAAGTTAGTAGCTTTTCAAAATAAACTATTATTTACCTTTATTTGTAGCTTAAAATAAGGTATAAGCTCAAAAATAAGAGTGACCAAACAGAGTCTATAATGCAGTAACTAAGTTAATGCAAGAAGAGTATTAGTACCTTCAACACAAGGAGGCAAATGCTGCCCAGTCTCTGAGCTTTCATCACTCCGAATTATTGTACTAATGGCATCATTAACCCTATCCCAGAGTGTGTCAGGATCAGCATACTCCGCCTGGGAAATGGAGAGAAAACACACCAGCATTTTAGCAAGCATGTTGAGCGCATCTAAGCCAAACCTGCAAGGAAGGAATGAAAGAGGACAACGAGCAAACCTCAGAATTGGCTTTGGAGTACATAATTTCCTCCGCCCTCAACACCACAATTGGAAGCTTCACTTGCCATTCCCTGTTCTTCTTGGTACCAGTGCTGTGCCTCTCATACACAAATCTGATCAAACAGTTGGTGGGCATTGAGCAACGAAACCAAAAACAACAAAAAAGAATCAAGAAACGAAGACCCATTACCTCAAAATCCGATGAATGATCGAGCCTCTGATGGGCTTGTGAATATCGCTATGCCACGCCCTCCTCACACACTCGTAAGGTCTAGGTCCAGGCCGAGGCATCTTCTTCTTTCTCAGCTCCCAAACACAGTGCGGTGAAGCAGAACAAAGAGGAGAGAATGGATGAATTTACATTAGAAATGATGGAGAGATGACGGGCGGAGGAGAAATGTGGTGCTTTATGAAGAAAGCAATCTCTCTCTCTCTCTCTCTCTCTCTCTCTCTCTCTCTCTCTCTCTCTCTCTCACTCTTTACATGGGTAATATGATATGCGCTAAAGATGGGTTCCAAATACTTGCTCGCACTCCCTTTGCTCCCTACCACCACTTTCAAGTCCCCGTCTAGTTGCTGTACTTCAGAGAGAGAGAGATAGATAGAAAGAGATGTCTCTCTACATTTGTTTTGTTTTTTGGGGCGAGGGAAATCATATTTGCTATTTTCGTTTCATTTCCTTAATTTTATATATTTATTTTTTTACCCATCAAGAATAAATAAATAAAAACATAATAAAACAGTAAAACTTCATTTTTCACCACTCTACTCTTGTATACATTTTTTTTTTTTTTTTTAAATACTCATAATTCTTTACAATGTAATATCCCGTAACAGATGTGTCATCATAGTGATAATCACACTACATAGTACTATAATAGTTAACGCTTGATAGGCATTTAGTTATAATTATATCACACAATTTCCTGAATTTAAAGTGCTATATGTCCTAACTCTCAACATTCATTGGATCTCATCCGATCCCTCTAATTTCATAAAAAGTAATATTATTCATCCCTAAAAAATTTATCCCTAATTTTACCTCCAGACCATTTAGACACCCAATGATTATAAATCATGTTAGGAGGGAAAATTAGGAGTGGTAAAAAATATTTTCATTTTTTAAATTATATGAAATTCTTGAGATAAAATATTACATTATTTGAACTAAACGCTCATACTCTTCCCCGCTCATTGGTTTAACTTGTATTAAATGACCAAGTTATTGTTGTCGCTCTTATGTTCTTCTCGAGGCATATGTCACATCCATTTACATATTTTTGTCAATAAATTTCTTACAATCCGTTAAGAAGGCGTTTCACCCTTCTCATTACTCTTCACACAATAAATTTGTATATTCATTAGCCATTTGTGATTTAATCATTCATATAAAAAAATTCTTAAATAAAATTATATAAACATTCTTATATAACATTTTATGTAAAATTAAACAATAAATTATCTCTTTTTTTTTTTGTGAGGATAAAAAGAAAAATCTTCAAGTCAATCTAACATTCAAAATGAGTAGTTGTCATATATTTATTGGTTCTTACTAACATAATCATCAATACGAACACTTAGTATGTTAAATACATTTACTATGTACTTTGTTAAAGTTATAAATTAAAAGATGAAAAATGCAAATTTACCAAACACATTAAATTTATGATATTGTACGTAATGAGTGACATTATTGTATCATATCATTCATATGTTGTATATATGTGTATTTATATCTTACCGACCTTATAGTTTACTGGCACCAAATGCTTCTTTATGTGTGAGGTGGTAGGTTTAAATCTTAGTGTAGTTGAATTATTGACTCAAATCTATATACCATGGACCAGGGTTTTTGTTTCTTGTGTTATGAAACTCTGTACTAGTAAGAATCTATACGTCGTCGTTTCAATTCAGGGTCCATATTAGTAAGAATTTTATACGTCGTCGTTTCAATTCAGGACCCATAATGCTACGTGAATCCTAGTCTATGATATAAATTGCGGTTTTTGTGGGTTGAAGGTTGATATGATGTGTTATGCCCCCTCACATTACACAAAAGCCCCACCCAGGCACCCACTCCCCAAGTCCCACCTCCACCCCCCATCAAACCCTATGATCTTCATCAAATGCTAAAAACCCCACCCTCACAAAATGTCTACAAAAATGCTTTTTCTTGGAAGCAAAATGGGGCCACCACATAGTGGAGCCTTTCCCTTGCCATTCAGCCTTCACGTTGTGTTGTCACAGTGCAGCCTGAAAAAGATTGAAGCTGCTTAAAGGTGGCTTTGGCCTTTCAAACTCAAAATTATTGCCTTTTTTTTTTTTTTTTTCTTCCTTCTTGCTTCCTATGCAAGAACTAAGAAGCTAGCTAGTAGGGTTTATTTTATCCTTATATCTTCTTTCTCTTTTTTTCCCTTTTGTTTTGCCTTTTCTCTCTTATCCCCTCTTTCATTCCTTTATTTCGTTTGTTTTATTGGGACCATCATAAAGTATGAGGGTTAAATTCACCTATTTTAGGCAACCTTATTTCAATCAATTCTTCACCAATATAATGTCTCCCTTCACAAGTTTTCAAGTCCAGATCTTACTTAGATCACACGTTATTAGTAAAATACTAAGGAATTATTTTATATTATATAATAAATTATATATTTTGTTTGTATATTATTTTATTTTTATTTAAGTCAAAATACACGGTGCTCATATAATTGGACAAATTATTGTGTGAACCATGAATATTTAATATATTAAAAATACATTATTTTGTTTTACTGGAAGTGCATTGTATAAAATAATGTACCCTTAATATATTAAAAATGTACTTTCATACTTTACGTACATAAATAATATATTTTTAGTATATTAAAAATGTGTTTTTTTTTAATTTATGGTCAATGCAATAATGATTGATACAATTGTTAACATAACTCATTTTTAATATTTAAAAGTTATAATTATAGTTGTCAATGTGGGGAAACTCAGTAGGTTAGGCCCATTTAACTAGTCTTTTAGACGGGTTTTGACATTTTAAAAATTAGGTCCATCTCTCTCTCTCTCTCTTTTTTTTTTGTTATATATGGTGGACCATATATCGGCAAATTATGTTGGGGAAAACTCAGTGCACACCAGTACATTGCTTTAAAAAAATTATAAATAGATCAATCACAAATATAGACAATATTATATTCAAAGGATAAACAATTTAAAAACACAAAAATGAACTTAAGCATTCTCTAAAAGCAAGCCTAACATCAACATAAAATAGTAGTACGATTTAAAATAAAACAAATTCATTCTCTAAAATCATACATAAGAACTATATAAATATTAGAAAGATTTAAAACAAACGTACATTTACCTTATCACCCTTACCGAAATTTAAAATAAAATAAAATTACAGTCACACACATCCTTTAATCCAAATGGATCAAACAAGAACTCGCATCCAGAACTAGGAACCAATCAGACTAATCTATCTAAAAAGATCTAATGAACTAGAAACCAATCAGACTCATCTATCTGAAAAGATCTAACGGCCTTAAAGTATTGAGAGGGGAAAAATGTAGTGTCATTTTCATAAATAACTTGATTTTAACTGCAAGTAATAAACGATGGAGTGAACTTAGCAACTCCACAGAGTGGATCCTGTGATACGAATAGGAGAAGTAAATTTGTCTACTTTTTACAATTTATGATTTATTTTTATTTTTATTTTTCAAATCAAAGTTGCAAAAATCACTAGGCGTTTCTCCGACGCCTTTTTTTTTTTTAAACAGTTTTTTTAATACATTTGTTGGAAATTTGATGATTATAAACTATTTAATTCTTTAATAGTTAATATTAAAATATTAAATATTAACCTAAAAAAATAACCAGAATTGTGAATTAATCAATATCATAATAGCTTATTTCAATTTAATTTTATTTTTTACATTTTTGAGTTTGCGACCGATTTAAGATTATTTCGCTTAAAATGACGTCATTTGAGTGATGACGTCATTTTGAGTGAAATAACCCATTAAAAAAACATAACAATAGCTCATCGCCAGCCGCATAGCGACTACTCGACTAGGCCCCGATTAAGAACGCTTTTTGCAACATTATATAAAATTCGGTTTCGAAGTTTACTTTATAGTTGGGTAGTTATTGGTTGCCTTAGAGTGCACCAGCAACAATATAAAGTATACTTAACAATAATATATTAAGTGCACCTAACCTTATCATCAATTGCACTGAATGTGAAAGTTCATTGTACTTAGGTTCACCTTTTAAATCTTATGGTTTATTTTGTTCTATTTGGTTTAAAGTCTACTTTTTTTTTTTTTACTATTTAGTAGTTTAAATTTTATGATTTAGCTTAAGATTTAATTTTTTGAATTTATCAAAAGATGTACTCTATAGTTTTACTTGCATTATATATATATATATATATATATATATATTGTTGAAAGTTTCACTGTATAGTAATATTTATTGCACTTTAAAAATTTGAATTATTTACAAAATTGTTGCTACACACATTTTTTTTTCTTTCTAAAATTGCTTATGATCCGTTGTTAGATCTTAAAGATAGAGGGACTCTGATTGGTTTATAATTCTCTCTTGTGCAACAATTCTCACAAGAGTGCACCCCTATATTTTAAGCAACCTAATGAATTTTAGTTAATAGTTAATTAAAACTATTTACGAGTTAATTTAAACTTGCTTTTAATCCGTTAGATCTTAATAATAACGACTCTGATTGGTTTATAGTTTCTACTGTACGACAATTCTTACAAGAATGCGCCCCTATATTTTAAGCAACCTAATTAATTGGTTTATCGACCTAATAAATTCAGTTCATAGTTAATTAAAACTATTTACGAGCTAATTTAATTGACATCCCAAACTGAGAAAAAGGAAAGAAGAAAAAAAAGAGGTAAAAGTGTACCTACCTCACTATTATCCAGTGGGACTAAGATCTTGTAGTACGTACTAAAAAAAATAAAATGATCGAGATAGAAATCCAGAAATTACCATAGATAAATCCAATTGAATAAAGTACTACAGGGCAGGAAACTAACTTAGTTAAAAGAGAAAGAAAGGACTGTATGTTTGTCTTGAGGCATGGATCCAATCTTCAATCTTCATCCCCCAGGGCAGGTTTACTGCATTATAATAATATAATATTGCATGCAACATAATAACACAAAGGGGACCATTATATATATGGTCCCTCCCTACCTTAACTGCTTTGCTTACCATTGCTGTCTACCATTATATTGCAAATGTTGCTTTCATGCCTGCCTCTTCATCACTCTTCACTCTTCAATATCAATAATAATTGACACTTTTTTTTTTTTTTTTTTTAATTTTCCCAAATAAAAACATTTCATTTAATGCAAATCTGGACATACTGCAATTTGTTCTTTAATGCATGTTTTCTGGTTGACAGTTGACTCATCAATTCCCCATCCCGTTTTAATTCGATCTCCTTTTGAGTATTCACTGCATTTTTATTTAGTCATTCTTTGCTAATTTTGTCTCATCGCTGCAAAATATGAGAGCTAATTAAGAGGTAAATAATTATCTTAATATCTTTCTTTCATTACATATTCTTTCTTTGACTATGTTGGCCTTGTTTGGTAAATGACGGATCCGCCAACATTTTGACGGATTCGCCATATTGACATTTTGACCTCAGTCAAAATACCAAAAACCATGTTTGGTAATTCAGTGGTTTGCTCCAAACAGCTGAAATCTCAAACGCTGCTCTTAGCCGTGTTTGGGGTTGGCGTTTTGGGGAAGAAAAATCCTTGACTTTGGGTATGTAGTAGCCTTAAATTTTCAGGTTAACTATCCCACCCAAAAGATGTATGTGAATGTATGTGCTTACAATTCAGCGAGAGGAGAATAGTTAATGTATCTAACGGTGGAAATCCGACTTACACCCAAAGAAAATAAAAAAATGGAATTAATCCTTTTTTTTAGTAATGCTGCAACTATTTTTTATTTTTATTGATCATATGTCATTAATTCATTATTTGATTGATTATAAAAAGAGTGGACTATATTATTCATTTTTTTTCTTTTTCCAATAAATTAACATTTAGTGTGAGATTTTTATTTTTGTAAAAAAAGAAAAAGAAAATATTAAATTGTGCATGTGCCCCCTTTCTGAGGTACTTGTGCCCTTCCATTAATGGCTCAACTGCAGGCCATCTTGCTATATTTCTGCAACAAATTTGTATTGTAGTATTGACAAAGCAATTTCAGCTTTTTCCCTCTGTGTACTAAAGCCTTGTGTAGTCAAATCAGTTTGGATTTGGTAAGTTTCAGACTTGGGTGCATCAAATGCTATCCGACAAATGGACGTTAAACATGCATGTCCTTCGCCTTCTCTTCCCTATCATATTTTAACTCCTAACCCTAGGGGATAGGGACAGGGGCACAGGCAGTAATCATTTTGGTCTTTTTTTTTTTTAATTTTTTAAAATTATTAAATAATTATGGACCCATTAGAGTAAAATTTGGTTGTGAATTTAAGACATGACTTTCAATTATGATGGATGATTGAACCAACTAGTAATTGTTAGGGAAATAAGATCGATAATGTGAAACTAAAGAAATATTGTGTCGTGAAATAATAATTATTATAGAAGTAAATTTGTCTTTATCGACGCAGATTCACAATAACAACATCACTTTCTGAGATTAACATAATACTTTTTGTCTTTGAGCATCTAGAATAAGGATTGAAACTTACACAACATTCTCAGGGGAAAAATGAGATATCAGACAACGTTTGTCTGTCTCACTGAACTCAAAGATATCTCATTTAAATAGTAGAAATCAAATGATCATGATCACATATTGCTTAACAAATCTTGGTCACTCACCAACTTGTGGTGAATATCAATCAAGACTAAATCACAATATATTTGAGAACCCGTCCATTGACTTTCACTTTCCCAACAATCCCTCACAAATGCAATGATATGATAAAGAGGACTTTAAGAAGTATAAATGTTTGACACTTTTTTTTTTTGAAAAACAAAACATTTCATATATTAAGCAGATGTAGTGTTCTTACAAACCGGAATAGACAAAAAACAAGGAATATATAATCATAAAGCTCAATTCTTTTGAGTCCCAACACAATTTAGAGCATGCTTTACAAGAGTATGAAGCCCATCATATTCTTCCTTCTAGGTATAAACTGGAAAGAGACCATATGAAGATGCCGCATCAATCTCGAATATCTTCAATAATAGAGCCAAATGGAGATATATTAGTTCCTCCGCGACGCTTGAGTGACAATCTGGGCATCGGTCTCGAGAATAACTCTCCTCCACCCCTTCCCTATATCCAACTCAAAGCTTCTCTAGCTCCCATAGCTTCGGCTTCACGGACCGTATGCATCCCCTGTTTGGCAAACATAACTACCCCAGTATGGTGTCGTCCCAATAAAAAAAACTCCATCCAAATCCCATCTTGTTTCGACCACGATCCATAGCTGTTGATTTATCAAATATTATGTCTATATAAAGTTGATATAGAATGGTATAACATATATATAACACATACAATTTATGGTACTCACATTGCTCAAAAATAATCTCAAATACACCTTCTAAAGTTGAGAGGCTACACAACTAAGACGTCTACTATGATTGGAGGTATTGCGGTTTCTAATATTACTTCTGACCAAATTAAGTTTCTAATAATTAAATTTTTATTCAATTCATATTAGATTATATATTTATATATACACAATTAAGATTTACGATACACAAGTTGTTGAAAGCAATGTGTGGCTAGACATTATTGGCTCCTTATATATAATATATAACTAGTACCCCGATCCGTTAATAGTTTTGTTGAAGCAATGTTTGGGCTAGACATTAGTGTTTTAGTAACTAGTAATAGTTTTGTTGACTTCTCTACATTCCATCTTTTAAAAATTATATTCATTCATTTATTGATGTGTCATTTCAATTGTGTAGAATGGAATTTTCTTGTAGTTGTATTATTCCAAAAAGAAAAAAGAAAATTCGTATTTATTTTTAAAATAAAAAGAATTAAAAACTAGTTATACTTTGAAATTATTGTAAAATAATTTTCACAATGTATAAAGGTTTGAATTATTCTTTTTATTTTTTTTATTTTTTTATACCTATTTTGATATATATAATTTTCAAAAGTATAAAGATCTGCCTTTATTATTATTTTTAAAAATTGCTTTCATCATATACATGCCAATGCTGTACATTGACTACTTTTAAAATTATTATAACACTTCCCAGGATTAACATAGTTGACTTGTCGCTTGACTTAACTATCATTACTCGAGGCCTTAGTTAAGGGATTCAAACTTCAAATCCCACTGAAAAGACTCAAGGATGATGAAAGGTCTGGATTGGATCCCTTATATATATCTGAAGATGCATGTGAAGCTAGGATGTGATCGGTAGGCTGATTGCGCGACTTATTACGATTTACCTCATAGTAACTCTAGAGTCAACAAAGTTGAGATCACCTAAATTTTTATTTTTTTTTTTTTTTTTATTTTAGCTTAGGTGTTTTACTCATAATCACTATCTTATTCTAAAAACCTTAATTAAAATGATATATCGCTTTTAGTCCTACTTGTTTAATAAATAAGAAATACAATGGGATATTTTGAAAATTATATTTGCTAATAGCGAATTGTGTTAACTAATAAATATTATGTAGATAATATGTGGTATCAACAAAATAATTTAAGTAACACTTGAGAAAATATAGACCAACATAACCTACCAATTGGAAATTGTCTGTACTCCCAACTTTTACTTCCACACATAAAATTAGGCACTTATATTATGACCAACATATCAGAATCCATCACATCAGAGAGTAAAATTGAGAGAGCTGAGTAAGATTTGAGAGTATATGTGAGCTATAAGGACAAATTATTGTGTAGACCAACAGTCCAAAACAATTCGTAAAATTTTATGAGTTAGAATAATATACATTATGAGTTTAGAATAACGTACTTTATGTGTTAGAATAATGTACTTTATGTGTTAGAATAATGAAACTTCTGGAGTAAGATAATGTACTTTATGAGTTAGAATAATGTACATTATAAATTATAAAAATGTATGTTATCGTGGGTTGCGTCTGTGTAGCCCACGGTCCACGCAATAACTATTGAGTTATGGGCCAAATTATGCTGTGGACTCGTGTCCACAATGCATCGTGGACACGAGTCCAAAACGACGTCGTTTAAGGGGATAGTACGCGGCTTCAAGTTTTTTTTTTTTTTTTTTGTGTCTCGCCGTTTAACGGCGTTTATTCGCTTGTAGTATTTTATGAATGTACAGGTTATGGAAATTATGAAATGTCGTTATACAATTATCGATGTACAATTATGAAATTATGAATGTAAAGTTTATGAATTATGAACCATCAGAGCTCTGACATTATGAACTGTACCAATTAAATGAACATAAAAGCTCTATAAATTGTGGAACATAGAGTTTCGAAAATTATGAATTTTACAGTTATTCGAATTATAAATGTACGTTACGGAATTATGAATGTACAGTTATGCAATTATGAATGTACAGTTATGCAATTATGATATATATGTGGGTAAGGTTGAGTGGTTTTTGGGTTTTTTTTGAATTAGGGGGAATGGGTTCTTTGAGGTTAAATGTGTTATAGATTGATGTAGTGAAATGAAGTGTGGTAGGATTAATGGGGGTATTATGTACTATTATGTTTGGGATCTAACTTAAATGGCTATAATCTAGAATGGATGGTGTATTAAGGAATGAGAGATTAAAAAATTAGGATAGAGATTTTGTGTTTGTCTGTATTATGTGTTTGTGTTTAGTGAATGTTATTTTGGGTTTTAGTGATTTGGGAAATAATGTATATTGTATTTGTAGGGTGATGTTGTTTTGAATTTATAGTTGTGGATTGAATTGCTTTTCAATCTTTGGTTTCTTGGGTGGTGTGTATTGGGGTTGATATGTTGAATCAGTAATGAAATGAAGGATGTGGGGTGTGTTGGTTTATGTTATTTGGTGTTTATTGAGTTGTGTATGGTTATAATGGTAGTGTGCTTGGGGAAAAAAAAACAATAAAAATATAAAAAAAAAAAAAAACAACAAGAGCTTTGCTTCTGTCTGCTTCTGACATTATGAACATTATAGGTGAATAAATTATGAACGATATACTCTCCTATAACAAAGTGGTCTGAAATTTTTTTAAAAAGAAGTGAAAAAGAACAGTACATAAACGGCAATTGTTACGTGTCCAGCATGCCATGCTGGACCCACGGGTCAAAACAATTGAAGTTACGGGTTTTTTGGCCAATTATTTTCTTTATGATAAATAACAAGAATTTCAAGGCCCAAAAAGGATACATTTCAGTGGCACCATAGTCCATGAAAGAGGCTTGCAATTCAGCAATTGTGAGCTTAATGCCTATTTAAGACCCAGAACAACTTGACAGTTTTGCACCTAGTTTGTAGTTTAATATAAACCTCCTCGGAATCACATAAATCTCCTACGTTGGTTATAGATGACATTTTATTTTTCATTGCTAATAATTTATTTATTTATTTGTGGTTGTTCTTGCACTTACAAGAATGTCCAAGATAACCTTGTTTAGTGACTCCTATCTTCTGAGTGTAAGTTTTACATTAAACTTAGCTTTTTTGTCCTTTCCAATTGGGGTCATCTACTCTATAGTTGGTTGCACCTAAGACGTATATAAAGCATTCAAACTTAGGAAATAATGTAAAGTTACATCAATATATATATAAAGTAATAAACTATGGAAGCTAACAAAGTATGAGGGGAATGCCATGCTACATCTGGACCACACACCTAGATGCACAGAACTAAAACAAAGGTTAACTATAAATCCAAATTTAACATTATCCAAAAATGGCTCGCAAGGCCAGAACATCTAAGAACTAGAAGGAAATAAGCTAGTCCTAGCCGGCTCCACTTATCGCGCATCTCGGTCCACTAAACACTTGAAAACATAAGGGTTGAACAACCGTTAGCTATAATGCTAAGCAACCCAACTCCAACGCGTTGAAATACATATTCATATACTTTATAGGTAAAATCAATTTTGAGACTTGGGAATACATACATATATCCCTAAACCAATTCTAGCTTTATAAATCAAGAGGAATAGGAAGCAATACTCGACTCCTTCGAGGGAATGCACTCGACAATACCAACCAATACCACAAGAATATCAATAGAATTAGCTCAACAAGACAATGAATAAATGGAATGAGGACCGCAAACAAGAATAGGAATATCACAATAAATCAACAAGGTGGTTTCTTATCATCGTTATCACCAATCCAATCAATCACCGAACAAGTTCTAAATTCTCCAAAGAACATAGCCAAACCAAAGTCATTCCCGAGAAATCATCGGCAACGACTCGAATCATAATGGATCAGTTTGAGGACTCAAAATAATAGTACCTCAGGGTCAAAGACCACTAAGCATGGATTCCCGCGGGGTCACTAAGACCCGAATTATGTGTTTCCAGCTGGGGTCCAGAGGACCCGATTCATTCTTCCTCCGCGGGTCAAAGACCCGATTCAATAACTCCGCGGGGCACCTAAGTCCCGATTCAAATATACCATTGTCTTTGAATTCCCGGTAAGAAAGTCCCAATTGTCCATCATACCAACCTCAATCATCACCACAAGAAGTTCAACACCAAACAAAGAATCTAAAGATACAAGCCAAGGTATAGATTCCCACAAGAAGTGGTGTACATACAACGGATAAGCTCAAACAATAGCAATCAAAGAATCATCAAGACAAAGGTACAACGATGTACAACTCACAACGTAGATCCAAGTGGAGGAATTCAAGAAAGAGATACGAAGAAGATAAAAGCATTACCACAATAAATCGAAGGATTTCAACAAGAGACTCACAACGAATGGATAAGCACAAGTTATCACAAATTCAATCAAGGAGCAGCAAAGGTTATCACAAGGAAATCACATACTAGTACCAAGAAATAACGTCACTAGCATGCAAGCGACAAGGTAATCATAAGGGTTCATACGAATATCATAAACTTCATCAAAATCCAACGAATAACAATATTGGATAATAATCACGATTCCAAGACTCATAACCATACTCAAAGGTTCATAATACACCGCTCTAGACTTACGAAACATCAATAAATACACACAAATACACAATGGAATAACAAAACGGAAGCCAACCAACATCGTACAAGGGGTGCGGGTGGAAAAGTACCCTCGAAATTCCACACCGTACCAGCGGGTGGTTTTGGCGGGTACCAAACCACCCCCGCCGAACCCTGCTATTCAACAACCCCGGCCCACAGGGCCCGCCTGGTGCTCGCTGGTAACGGTAGTAACCAAAAAGGGATTTCAAAAAAATGCTAAGAATGTGAAATCAAACTCCAACTCATCAATACTCACATCCACAACAAATGAGAGACTTGAATAGAAGGAATAGCTCAACAAATAGCATCATACAACCCTAAATACAGCTCTACAATAGCATATATCACAAGAATATGCATCAAACCACACATGATCATCAAGAAATACATTTATGTAAGGAAAATAGGTTTTGTTAGACATAGGGTTACCTTCTTAGCTTAGCAAACCTTCCAAACCCCTCCAAGATCACTCTTGCAAGTCCTCCTCAATGGGATCTTCATTACGAACCCCAAAACCCAACAAACAAAAGGAAAATCCTTAGATGAAGTATATGTAAAACCAAGAAATAAGACTATAAACACCTAATACTTACCCCTCCTATGCTTGGTGATAGAGAAAGTGAAATCTTGTTAGCTTTCTTGGTTGGGGAAATGGATGACTCTTTTGGTAAGGTTGGAGAAGGGAAAATGGTGTGAGAGAGTGTTGTGGTGAGGCTAAAATGTTTGAGAGTGTTTTGGTCAAGTGTAGGGATTCTAGGGTGAGTGTCTTTATGTTGTAGCTTGGGTTCCAAGTTAGAAAATCTGAAATGTCAAAAGTGGCCTTCTCTTTTCATAAAAGGCTAGAAAGAATATACCTTCATTTTTAAATAAAGGCTAAAGTCCAATGGCTTATTAAATAAAGGTCCAACCCATTGACACTATTAAGAGGTTAAGGGATTGGGTCCAAACAAATCCCTTAACTAGGTTCAAGGCCAAATTACAAAGGAATTGAAAAGGTAAATAGGGGATTAAATCCGTTCTTATGGAATAATTAAGGAATTAATTTGGGGTTTATAGGAATAATTCCCGGGGTGTCACACATACGCCAAGCCGGTGTCTTGGGGACGAGGACGACATTTGCTACCCAATCGGGATAGGCGACTTCCCGGATATGGCCAATTACTGTCAGTGTCGTGACCTACTTTGAACAAATTCTCGCCGATCCGAAGACAATATCTCTATTTTTTTTCACGGGCCTCATGGCCAAATTTACAGCTAAACCGTGGCATATCACTGATCGGTCTATGCCAGGCCCCACGTGAAGATATTAGCATATTCTCGCAGAACTGCCAGCACTGAGCTTCTCAACTCGGGATCCAACGATTTTCCAAGCCTGATCCTCCTGTCGGCTGGCTCTCTTCTAAAGGGATTTCTCCACCTCTTCAGAAGGTTCCGGTTGTTCCTTCTTCACCTCATCTTTTCTCTTTGAGATAGTGTTAACCCGGGTGCCCCGGGCTCATGCTTTTGCAACACTCGAACATAACATCGCCGGGCCAAACGAGGATCTCCTCACAGGACCCCCACTCCTTTGTAGGTTTGGAACTTCATACACAAGTGGACACCGAAATGATTGCCTCGATCTGAGCTATACCGGTCATCCCAGATCACATTATGGACATAATCGAGATTGACGACTACAAATTCCATCTCCGCTCTTAATACCCGGGGTGGGTTCCTACCTCGACGGGCAACTAATGATGCCTTCCAGTTGAATCATATCACCAGTAAAGCTTAATAGAGGGTCCGGATGGGCGTCAACATAATCGGGTCGGCTTCAATTTCTTGAAGATGTCCATGTAGAAGACGTTGACGCTGTTGCCGGTGTCGACCATCACCCTTTGCACATTGACACCCATGATGACGATTGTCACGACCAAAGCGTTTGCGTTGTGGTCAGGGTTTGCGGGTAAATCATCACTAGTGAAAGTGACCGGCTCGATCCTTAGCCTCTTTCCCTATCAGTCGGAGTCGATGAGCCCTACATGTAGATCCCGAGACCATTGACGTCTCTCATTCGAGCTATCTCATCCCTCCGTTCCTCTGAAGATTACATGGATTACTTGCTTGGACCTGGCCGGTGGGCTTATGATTCTGCTCAGGTTCTTTATCTTTCTTATCCTTATCTTACTTCTTGAAAATCTTTTTCCAAGACTTTTTCCCTATGTTCTTCTTCTCGGCAAACTGTGTTAGCTCACCCAATTTCAACAAGTCTTCAATAAGCCCCTTAAGGACATGACATTCCTAGGTAACATAGTTGCGGTTACGGTGATAGGCACAATATTTGTTCTTGTGTGGTTTGTCCCAATATGGTGCTAGAAACTGGATCATATTACAGGATTAAGCGCATTCGGATATTCACATGGGCTGGTTTAATGGGGTATACATGGGTTCTCGTCTCGGTCTTTCTGCTTCCGATAAGATTACTTTTGCCCCGATCACGATCCTGCCTGATTGGTCCGGTCCCCTACGCAGTTTTGTAGAATTGGTTTCCCCGGTGTTAAAATAATCAATCACCCGGCGGATTGCTTTCATAAGTCCAGGGTGGGAGCAGGATGAAGTCTTGGTACAATCCACCCGCCCAGAGCGAGGAATGCAATACATTGCACCGTCGTACAACATCCATGGGCTCGACCTCGCCCATTGCACTTTTCCATCTATCAAGAAGGTAGATAAGAGGTTCCCTTCACGCTGCTTACCCGCTTCAAGTACGTGAAGTGCTTCCGGACGACCTTCGACGTTGCGAACCGTCACCACAAACTTCCGAGCCAGGTCGAAAAGCTGAAGATCGAACCGGGCTCCAATTATTAAACCATCTGCGGCTCTCCTAGTCAAAAGTATAATTAGAATGCCCGACACATTACAACATTTGATACCCCCACACAACATGTCCATAATAGGAATTTATATGTTTTCCAAGTCAGTCTTCCCATTATGTCTTTCCTCCGGGAATGCGCAGCTCGATGGGGTATGTTAGTCATGATCTCCACCGTAAAGGGGGTTCGCAATAACGACGCTTCGACCTCGAAAGACCTGGACCCCTACTTTGGCTTCCACCTGTTGAATTCTTTCCTGACATGATCTAGAATTCCTCGGGAGGACCGACCTAGGTGTCTTGCGGGGTTATCTTCGCCTATGAGAGCGGGATGAGCTAACTTCGCTCGATCACCTCCGATGCTTGGTGCTCGTAGGTCATACACACCGATCACTATCCCGTGCCCCCAACTGTTGTTGCATAGACAATCTGATTTTGTCGAATACGCTGTTCTCGGACCAGCCTTAGCGGCTTCCGCATCCGGCCTCTCCACCGAACCCAACTGAGACCGAAAAGGGTGAGGCTAATTGGAATTTCTGGTTAGTGGAGGTACCCTCCTTTCAGATTGCTCTCGACGAAGCTTGGGTTCACTAGCCCCGGTTCCTCCTACCGTAGTAGCTACCAGCGGATTTGGCGCAGGCGTGTAAGTTTGCAGAAGGTTAGTTCCAAGGACTTGACTAGAAGGGATATACTGGGCATAAAACCTTGTTGAGCTCTGCCACCATTGAAATGTCGGGTCGACCATTCCAGTCGGGTACATCGGGTACTGATACAACATTTGATCGACGATCGTAGGAAATGCAGGCCCCTGCTGGATCACGTTAACAGAATATATTATACTATTGCATTGGTGGAATATGAGCTTCGGCTCCATTTGCATTGTGGAATATGACTCCGCTCCATTGCATTAGTGGATATGAGCTCAGCTCCAATTGCGTAGGTAGAAGAGAGCTTCGGCTCCATTTGCATCAGTGGAGAGAGCTTCGGCTCCGCTTTTGGGTATTCCTTTGGCTATGGTATATATATATCGCTATACCATGTTGATGGAGACTCTTTTAAATTCTAATTGGATACTTTAGGTTATATCTCTTTTTGGTTTGGTACTTGAACTATCTCAGTGAGTAAAACTTTGGATCGTCTGTTGAGTCTTTGTATGATAAATTATATATATATATAAATATAATATAATAGAATATAATATATTATAAAAGATATATATATACCTGTGTTGTGGTGGTTGTGGTGTGTATTATTATGATTGTATGTATTCATGCATCTAAAACTATTTGTATACAAAGTATATGATGTAGTTACGTTGGAGGGTTTTTTTTTTTTTTTTTTTGTTTTTTGTTGGTGGGTTTACTACATTATCGCTAAATTTTCAAATAATGTTCAGGTGAGTAGAAGTATCTTTCGAGAGAGCGCTATCTAGTCTTGATGGAGTAGATTAGAGCTTGATTGTTTTATAGTTAGTTGTAATTAGATTAATGAACCTGTCTCGTCGGGTTCTCTTCGCCTATGAGAGCGGGACGAGCCTGACTTCGCTCGAGTCACCTCGATGGCTTGCTGCTCGTAGGTCTATACACAACCGACCACTATCCTGTGCCCACAACCGTTGTTGCATAGACGGTCCGATTTTGTCGAATGCGCTGGTTCTCGGACCAACCTTAGCGGCTTCCGCATCCAGCCTCTCCACCGAACACCAACTGAGACCGATCAGGGTGAGGCTGATTGGGAAGTTCTTGTTAGTTGACGGTACCCTCCTTTCGGATTGCTCTCGACGAAGTTTGGGTTCCGTGGCCCTGGTTCCTCATGCCGTAGTAGCTTCCAGCGGATTGGCGCGGGAGTGTAAGTTTGCGAAAGGTAAGTTCTCGGGACCGACTAGAAGGATATACTGGGGCATAAAACATTAGTGACTCTACCACCATTGAGTCGGGTCACCATTCAGTCGGTACATCGGGGACTATACAACATTGATCGAGGGGGGTGGGGGGGGGGGGGGTGGGGGGG
>VALG01009678.1:5635-22482 GCA_009835305.1 Ipomoea purpurea
TGTGCGGCGTATATCAGAAGATTATGATTTTCAGCAGTTAATTTTCTATATATTATATTATTACTACTTACGTACTCTATTATATATATTATGTATATATATGTTTATATATATATATATATATAATATATACTTTAATAACTTATCTAAATGTGTAATTATTATAGTCATAAGTTATAGGAAACAGAATAAAGTAATAAATGATGTGAAGTGTAGGGCCCATAAAATGATGAGAAAATGGAGATAGATTCGAAGGAAAACAAAGAGAATACGTTATATGGTGAAATGGAAGAGTTGAACGCACCAAAAAAAGAAAAAAAAAAACTATATCACTATAATTCAACAGTCAAAATATCATTTTTTTCCTAAATTTATTGAACACATGTTTCTCAAAATTGTCTTATGGCATCTCCATTGTGGAGAAAAAAAAGGGGAGAAGGGTTGAGGAAGGGAGATTTAATCTCCAAAAATTAAATGTCCTGGGTGAGTGGCGCGCTGCATGGTGCGTGACGGTTAAAAGCTTAACTGTCAATATCATTGTTGAGCAATGTCACATTGACGGTTGAAAACGTTAACATTGAACGTTAACAATGGTCATGTCGACTATTGTCAATGATCAATATTACTGTTGAGCAACGATCATATTGATCGTTGAGGATTGGAGGATAAACAATTTTAAAAAATTTCTTCTTCAATGGTCAACTGATCGTTTAAGATTCTTTGTTTTATTTTATTTTATTTTATTTTATTTTTATCTTAATATATACCTACCTTTCAAAATTTGTCTACACTTTTATTTTCCAAATTTCTCTACATTTTTATTTCCTCTCAATATGTTTTCAATTATTGTATAATGATACTTCACAAATGAAAGAAGAAGAACTAGCAAACCACAAAAAGGTTTGCGACTATATCATGAAGATTATATTTTCACAATTTCTTGTATTTTTTTTTTTTTAAGAAAGATTAATTCATTGAATCACGAGTAAGAATGTTTACAAGAAAAGATGGAGGAATATCTAGCCACTCCTCGCAACCTGACTCAGAAAAGGCCTCCCTAGCAACATCGTGGGCGGCACAATTCGCAGATCGCCTAACTGAATAGAATTTAACATCATCAATTTCCATTGCTAAATTCTTAACATCATCGACTAAAAAACCAAATGCTGAAACAAAAGATGACGCTCTAACAGCATTAAAAACAACCTGACAGTCCGTTTCAACATCCACCGCACCCATATCTGTGTCCTTCAACCAACTCAAAGCCTCCCGGATGCACAAAACTTCAGCTTCTTTCACCAAGTAAACCCCAGGCATTAACATGTTCTTGGTAGCCAAAAAATTCCCATCGTCATCCTGCAAAACCCAGCCAAAACCCATCATACCATTACCTTCACTTAGGGCCGCATCAGTGTTAAGTTTTAGCCTCCCATGCGCCGGTCCATGTTTCCATGTGAGCATGTGCTGGTTGGCAAGTAACCGGCTCGTTCGCACTCCTCCAATTATCCAGAAAAAGCAAAGCTCTTTGAACCACTGTGTTCATATCAAAAACTACCCCTTTCCACACACTGTCATTCCTACTGCACCAAATACCCCAAACTACCATTACAAAGTTAGGCAACTGATCAGCATTAAGTGTCTTCAAAACCCAAAAGAACCAAGCGTTCCCATTCGGCATTGCTTTTTCTGGATAATTGGAGGAGTGCGAACGATGAAGGCTCAAATGTCATTCCCATTAATTGATAAATGCTGCCGAGGTTCAAATGTCATTGTTAAGCTGGACATGATGAAGGCTTTCGAATAGGGTTTCTTGGCCTTTCCTACAAGCAGTTCTTGCAAGGTTGGGCTTCCCGCCAAGGTTCACTAATCTAATTCTAAACAATCTGTAGGAGACAAGACTTTCGGTGCTCATAAATGGGGTCAGCGCCGGTTTTTTCCAGCCAACTCGAGGAGTTAAACAAGGCGACCCTCTTTCCCCTTTGTTTTTCATCCTCGCTTCTGAAGCTCTGTCTCGTTCGTTAATTTTGACAATGGGAGCTGGTGCACTTTCGCCATATTCATCTTGTTTGCACTGTTCGGCGGTCACTCACTTGGCGTTTGCTGACGATATTGTCATTTTTCCAAATGGCTCCTCAGTTTCTTTAAAAGCTTTAGCAGAGACTTTGAAGCTTTATCAAAGCGGTTCCGGGCAGAAAATAAGTTACAACAAGAGCTTTTTCATCCCTTCTAAACACTGCACCAATCAGAGGCGGCTTCTATGGCTCGAATTTTGGGGATGCAGAGACCATGCACTCCGTTTCGTTATCTCGGGGTGAATTTGTTTAAGGGGCGAAATAGGCCTTGCTTTTACCAGCCCCAGCTGGAAAGAGTGTATGGGAAGCTAGCAGGTTGGCAACGTAAGTTTCTTTCTCCGGGCGGGAGACTTGTCCTAATCAAGCAAGTTCTATCTATGGTGCCGTTGTACACGATGGCTTCGGTCCTCCTGCCTAAATAGATTGAAAAATCGATGGCTATCAAGTTTTCTAAGTTTTTCTGGGGAACTGTTGACGGAATACCAAAGAGGCACTGGGCAGGTTGGGAGAAAATTCGCCTTCCAGTAGATGAAGGAGGTTTGGGGATTCGCGATATAGCTTCGATACAATGAGCCTTTTCCGCCAAGCTTTACTTTCACTTTTTGCAGGGCGACTCTCTTTGGAGTGATTTCTTACGCGCCCGCTATCTGGACAATCTGCCTAGAGCTTCAGATTCTATCACCTAGCGACGCATGCTGCGCATTAAAGATTTTGTGGATAACAATATCACAATTGTTGTGTGGACCCCGTCTCCCTATGGAAATTTCTCCTTGGCTTCTGCGTATGAGCTTCTCCGGCCTAGAGTTGGGCGTGTAATGTCATCGGCTTGCATCTGGGGAAAGACAATACCATCCAAAATCTCTGTCTTCATGTGGATGTTTCTGAAGAAGCTGCTGCTGTTCCCCGACGTAATACAAAAGTTTGGCTTCAATCGTCCTTCTATCTGCCCTCTTTGCCGAGTAAATGTTGCAGGTTTGGAGCACTGCCTGTTCCAATGTAGCTCGGCGCAACAGGTTTGGAGTCACTTCGGAGGAATTTTTGGCTTCTCCACAGCTTCAGCGCCGACGGCAAGGGCGGCCTGTCAGTTATGGTGGCTTGCGGCATCGCTATGTTCACTCGCTGGAAGCTGGATAACTCTACTACCATGCCTTATGCTCTGGACGCTGTGGGTTTCATACAACGAATGTATCCATGAAGGGTCCAGATTTTATCCTGCTGGCGCCATTAAAAGGATCAACGTGATATCATCTCTCATCTCTCTGCTCGGCCTCGCCGGAAGCTAGGGGTTCTGTGTACCTTTGCTACTCTCGGAAGCTTGATCGCTAAGGCTTGCCCTCCGCAAGCGGTCTACTTCAGTTGGGTCAAGTGGCTATGTCCACCATCGGGCCGATTGAAGCTCAATAGTGATGAGCGCTTTTTTCGGCTCAAGCGGAGCTTGCTTTAGGGAACCCACCCGTGGACAGCTTGTCGTCGTCTCTCCTTCGTCTTGAAGCAACCTCTACCATTGAATGCCGAAGCATGGAATCTTGCTTTTTTCCTCGTTGGAGTGAAGCTATGCTGCTCCGCCATTCCATATTGTTGAAGTCGACTCTTCATTGGCTATTGTGCTTGGCCCCGGGGGACAGGTCCCGTTGGAGGTTTAATGATGATGTACTTTACATTCGTATGTGTCTTTCTTCTTGGGCTTCTTGATACGGCATGTGTATCGGGAGGCTAACCAAGTGGCGGACGCTCTCGCGTCTGATGACCTTAGTGTCGCGGTCGTGCCTAAGCTTTATTGTTCTTTAGCTTTCCTTCCCGCAAAAGCTAAGTTGGCTCTTTTATATGATCTTAGGGGTTTGCTACCTTCGGACTATTCGTTAGCAATAAACTTTGGCTTCTGATAAAAAAAAATTGTCTTTATGGCATCTCTAATGTGGAGAAAAAAAGAGAAGGGTTGGAGAAGGGAGATTTAATCTCCAGAAATTAAATGTCCTGGGCGAGTGGCCTGGTGCGTGCCTGCGCATGAACCGTCATTTTTTTAAAGTTCAACTGTCAATATGACTGTTGAGCAATGTCATATTGACGGTTAAAAATGTTCGCATTGAACGTTAACAACAGTCATTTTGACTTTTGTCAATGATCAAATTGACCATTGAGCAATGGTCATATTGATCGTTGACGTTCGGAGGAAAAAAATTTAAAAATTTTCATCTTCACTGGTCAATTGACCATTTATGATTCTTTATTTTATTTTATTTTTATCTTAATTAGTATATTCCTACCTTTCCAAATTTGTCTACACTTTTATTTCTCAAATTTCTCTACATTTCTATTTCCTCTCAATATGTCATCAATTATTGTATAATGATACTTCACAAATGAAAGATGAACAACTAGCAAATCACAAAAAGATTTGCGACTATATCATGAAGATTATATTTTTACAATGAATTTCATGTATTTTTTTTTAATTTTCATTTATGTTTTCGTACTTGAATTTAACGGACTTCAAAATTGAATTTAATGTCATTTTATTTGTTTCAATTAAATAATTATTTGTTTAAAAAAATTTAAATTATTTATTTATTTTTAAACTTATTTAAATTTAAAATCAAAATTAATATACAGTATAATTATTGGAAACTGAATAAAGTAATAAATGATGTAGATTGTAGGGCCCATAAAATGGTGAAAAAATGGAGATGGATTAGAGAGAAAAACAAAAACAAAAACAAAAAAGAATAGGTTATATGGTGATGAGAAAGAGTTGGACAAAAGAAGAAGAAGAAGAGAATGGTTTCGAATGCATGCCTTAATAGATTTATACATACCATACTCAAAACTAAAGTGCATTTTTCAGGCCTGCTTGCCAGATTCCTTTTTGCAAGGGACTGCACATGTTTGCATTGTCATCTTCAATGGCCAAAAGATTTGAAGAGAAGTTTTTTATGTATATTATTTTTGTATTGTATGTACATTATACAATATAATGTAACACTCAGAACAAAAATAATGTACATCTCCTGAATATAATGTACATTATTTTTGTATTAAATGTACATTATTTTACAATATACAAAATATGGTTCATACAACTTGTGTGGACTATGGTCCACACAATAATGATTGTCAAATGCCTTCCTTAAGTGGTTAACTTCCCCAACAAAAAATCTACACCACAGGATTTGCTTACCAACTCCAGCAAACCCTGAACGAGCAAAAACACCAAACACGGTGCACGAGACCTTGCATTGGGCTGTTGCGTGACAAATTATGGTGTGGACCACGTTGTTTTGATATTAAAAAGAAATTTTGTTCTACGTGAATATTAGAGTAATGGACATTCTAAGTTAAAATAATATATTTTATGAATTAGAATAATGTACTTTATATGCTCAAGCAGCCAGAGTCTAGACTCACTGCACAAGCTTGTTGTTTTGACCAACTCATGAGCCTGAATGTTCCTTTCTCTAGGAATGTGTACAACAAAAATGTGGTGCATATCTTCCATAATACTACGGCATAAATGGTTATATAAAAATTCTTCATAATTTAAGGTTTCAAACTAGTATGTCCATTTGTAAGGGTGGTTCTATTAAGCTTGTGAAAATTAGTCACTTTGAGAATAAATAAGATAAAATTGTAGTGTGCCTATTATTGAAAGTAGAAACAAAGACTATATTTATCACTTAGCTTACACTGACAATGTTATTATTTTTAGTACTGGGAGGCAGGGGGCAATCTGCAAAGTCATACGCGCTTTAAATGTTATGAGGAGATCTCTGGTCATATGGTCGTTTCCCTAAGAGTCTTTTTATATGCATCTTGACACTTCGGGTCGGGTTATTCGTAGGATTGGGGATATCACTAGATGCATTCATAGGTCCTTCCCTTTCACTTATCTTGAGTGTCCTATTTATGTTGGGGAGGAAGAAGTGTGTCTATTTTTCATCTGTGGTGGACAAGGTTAAGGCTAAATGCCTTGGGTGGCAACGTCGGTTGCTATCCAAGGGGGGGGGTGAGAGGTTCTTATACTTCTGTTTTGCAGGCTATCCCTTTACATCTCTTTGCAACATGTACTCATCCTAAACAGGTTATTCGTGATCTTGAGCCGTGCTCGCGAACTTCTTTTGGTGGCAGTCAGGAGGTGACGCATAATTGGGGTCATGGAAAACGCTCCCCCTCCCCTAAAAAGGAGGGTGGTGTGGGTTCCTTGACCTGGACTTAATGATACGTGCATCGAGTGCAAAGCTTTGGTGGAATTTTCGCAAGGTGTATTCACTGTGGGAAAGTTTCATGACTGCTAAGTACTGCCGTCGAGTTCACCCGGTGGTGAAATCGGTGCGAAGTTCTGATTCACACACTGGAAGCGGATGCTGAGCGTCAGGAATGAGGTGGAGGCAGTTTTGGGATGGCCCTGACTCACGGTGATGTTAACCTTTGGTGGGATAACTGGTCTGGACTTGGCTCGCTAGGGCGCCTTTACCCCTTCCCGAGGGTTGAGTACTCTGGTGATTTGGTGTTTGATTTCATCCAGGACGGGAATTGGACTTGTTAGCCTATGACGACTTTCTGCCGGCTGGGTTGGAGGCTACATGTCCGGTGTGGTCAAAGAGTGGCTGACATCCCTATTTGGCGGGTAGCTACGGACGGTTTGTTTCTATCTCTTCTGCAAAATCATTATTAAGACCTGAACCAGTGAATTCTGATCCTCTTTTGAGGGCATGTTGGCATAAGCACCAGCCCTTTATGGTGTCTTTCTCGTTTGGCGTGTGTTACGGGGCCGTTTGCCCATTGATGATCCATAGCTAATTTGGGCACCTTATTATTTCTAGATGCTGGTGCTGCAGTAACCCGCTAGGGAGACCATTGTTCACATCTTTTATGCGTGGGACACTGTCCGGGCTGTATGGGGATTTTTTTATGGGATCACTTGGCTTGTGGTTCAGTCATCGGGGTCTACGGACGCTGTTTACTGGGTGGAAGCGGGTGGTTTCACATAATCGTCTTGTTGCTTTTGTTATTTGCAGGTTACGTTATCTCATCCTTTAGGAGTTATGGAAATACAGGAACGCATGCTTGCATGGCAGAGGACCACCGAGTGTGCCTCGAGTGGTGTATGGCGTGGCCAAAGGGGTGACAGAGTGCCTCTTTAGGTGGTGGCCGAGGGAGCACATTCTACCGCCAAACTGGTCTGTCATCGTATCCTACATAGATTCAACTATCCCGCGAAGTGTAGTTCGGTCTATTAGGTGGGACCCCCTCCGAACGGCTCCGTGAAGCTCAATCTCTCATACTCTGAGTCTGTGGGTGGGGCTGCTGCTTTGGTTCGTAATTGGGGTGGTGGTTTTTGTTATGGCTTCGCCATTCCGGTAGTGGATGGGTTTCATGATGTATTCCGTGTTATCTTCCGCTGTCTTGAATGGTGTATGGTAGGGGGTTTTAAGTCTGTGGTCCTGGAGTCTGTATTGCCTGAGCTTAAGGGTTATGTTGACCCCTCCGTTCCAGCTCCATGGGTTTTATACTCTGAAGTGTCACGCCTCCGCTTTCTTTGCTCCTGTGCATCTGTTTCTGTTCTTCAGTGTTTGCAACAGGGTAATCTCCTGGGGCCACATTGGCAGATTCGGTTGGGGATAAAGATGGGGAGTTTATTTTTCTAAATTTGTTTGACTTAATTACCTCCGAGGGTGCGTGTGTTGCTTGTTTATGATGATGTCCCCTTGGTGTACTTTGACGATTATTGTAACACCTCGTGTTACGACCCCTAAAACCAATTAAGCATTTAATCAATTATCCAAAGAAAGAATTAAACTACAATAATTAATTAGGAAAGGGCCCACCATAGTCCGTGGGCCTCACCTCTAAAAACCCAGCCCCTAGTCCTAAAAGGAATAGAGTTAGCAAGCCTATAATATTTGGGCCCTAATTAGGACTCTTAGATGTATAAATAAGGGACATAAGAGGCACCTAGAACCCACACCACAATAATATCTCACCACACAAGGAGTTCCAAGAATTCCCTTAGGAGAAATCAAGAAAGAAGAAAGCTTAGAGAAAGACCATTCATAGCCAAGGAAATTAATTAAGGCTAAGAGGTAACCCATGTCTCAACAAAACCTATTTTCTTAGCTATGATCTCCCTCTTAGGCATCCCTCTATATTCTTGTGTCTTGATGAATTGTTTATGATATTGATGATGTGATCTTGATAATTGGTGATATGGTTTTATCTTGATAATCTTGATGATGATAAGGGTTTCTTGATGATTGTGTGATATTCTTGAGGAATTCGGATTCTTGATGATTGTGTGATATTCTTGATGAATCGTATTGTTTCTTGATGTTAAAAGATGAATTACGTTCTTGATGATTTGAATATGATTGAGCCCTAGGATGTATCGTAAAACTCGTATGGTGTTATTCTTGATGTATTGGGTGGGAATTCGCATGTTTGGGTGTTAATTATGTTTAGGAAGCATGTTAGGATATGTGCCGTATGTTTCTTGCTTTTGATCCGTTAATTGTCTACATGGTGTCGTTGATTGTGTTTAAAAGTGTCTAAGCATGGTTTCGGGTTCCACAATGAATCCCGGGGCGTTATTTGTGAAAAAGAGTCAGTGGGGGGTAGGGGACCCGCCACCTACCCGGCCGGAATTGACGTCGCCGGCAGCGGGCAGGCGACTGCCAGCCGGGCACCCTCTGGCAGGAGACTCGTCCCCTGCGGGCAGCCGTCAGGTGACCCTTCACCCACTGGCTACCCGCTATGTCGGGTCTAGCCTCAACAACGCAGGTGTCAGCGATACAAGAGGCACCCTAGTCCGGGCAAAATGGTGGCTAGGCAGGATATATCAAATCCGTTGACCTAGTCAGGCTTGCTGCTGGCCAATAGTAGCCGAGTCCCTTCTCGGCTCCGGGTGGGGCGGGATATATGATGGGGATTGCCTTTGTTCGCGTGCCTGTTATTCCCTTATACACTACCTTTCAGATCATGATTTTGTGCTGTATTGGATTAGGAAATGTGGCGTTTGCTTATTCTGTCATGTTTTCATTTTGCAGGTCTTCTTTGTCTTCTAAGGTATTGCTGGTCTTAGACTTATTTGGTTTCTCCCTTGTGGGTTTCTTAAAATAGACCACGCCTCAACGTTGGTTCAAGCGGTAAGTAATTGCATCCTAGCCCGGCTGAACGGTGGCTGGGTAGGGGTTTATCAAATCCGTTGGCAGTAGTCCAGGCTTGCTGCTTGCCCATAGTAGCTAATCCCGTTAGTGTTCTAGCTACTATTCGTTGCTGGTGCCGTTCGGGAGGATTGTTGCTAATTGGCTTTCATGTGCTTTTGTGGTGCTTGCGTCCTGTATATTTTTGCCTACGAGCCGCTTTTCTAGTTGCCTTTTTTATCTTTTCTTAATATCGTTAGGAGGAGATGTTTTAGGCCTTTGCGTGCCCCGTATGTTTTGCCCAGTGTTGCCATTTATCTTCTTAGGCCTTTGGTGTCGATAGTTGGAGAACTGTGTTGGTATATTTCTGTCCTTGTGAGATAGTCTTGCACACCGTTACAGCTACCGGATAGATCTTACAAAATGGCTAACCTGGAGCCAGCCAATAGCTCTAGACAAACGTGGAAGTGAAGCGTTGCGGCTTTGGCACCTGTGCATCGTTGCATTGTGGTGCAGAGTCCGGCATTGCAACTTTGTGGTGGCGCAATGTACATGGTAGCACGCAGGTTACAGGATCCTTCATTGAAACGACCGTATGTTACTGGATTCTACGAAAATGCGTGGTGCCGAAGGGGGATTCTGTGCCTCCATTTTAGCATCTTTCTTTTATTTATTTCTTCTCTCCATTTATTCTTTTGATCCTGGCCTATTAGTGGGCTTGGGTCCATTATTTTATCACTTCCTCTTAGGGCATGGCTTGTCAGGGGCTTGGGTTCCATTCCTTATTTAGTTTCTTTTGAGTATTATAGGCCCAAATGGACCAGTATGTTTTTCTGGTCACTTTGGGACCGTCAGTTGTAAGGACTCTTTTTTCGTTGTTTAATAAAGCTTTTTTTTTTTTTTTTTTTTTTTTTTTTTTTTTGGAAAAAAAAACAAAAACAAAAAGAACAAACACATATCACTATAAATTAAGGCCAAAACATTACTGATATTAATTTATTAAACATGTGTTTCAAAATGTCTTTTGACAATTTCGATGCCAATGATGAGAATAAAGATGTAAGAAGGGTTAGTGAGGATGATTTAATCTCCGGAGATTAACTCTCTATGCGATTTGGCAAGTGCAGTGGTACTGAATCAATGTGTGTTAGCACGGGCCAACTTGGTGAACCATTAGTTATTTTTTGAAAAGAGTATATATTTTTATCCTCACGGGTAATATGACTGTTGCAGCAATGTCATATGGACTGTTGAGAATGGTTAATAAGAAATGGTTGGACACCTTGGTAATTCAAATTTCGATTAAGGGATTAATTAAGTAATTAATCCTAATTCACATTGGTAATTAATTCCTTAAATTCCTGAAAATTCAAGTCGGGGACTATTAATTGACTAGTCAACCCAAATCAAATGTTGTACCTAAAGCTTTGTGAGTAGTTCCCTTGTTCCCTTACACATTTCATCTTAGTAGGGTGAAATAAGACATTTCCTTGGCAATAGTCTTTCAAGCTAACCTAGGAAGACACATTCAGTTCTTAAAAACACTCTCCAAGAAGAATCATAACCCTCTCTCTTCTCTCTAAAAGCTAGTTAGCTTTCTCTCCAAGCACACCTTAGGGTACCAAGATCTTTCAGTTTGCCTTCAAAGATTCTAACTTTATACCTTTGAGCATCTAGGATGGTAAGATCTAAGCTCCTTTTGTGTTTTAGTGTTTTCTAAGTACCTTTTTATAAGGGAAATTTCTATGTTGTTTTGGTGTGTTCTTGAAGTGGGTTGTAAAGGGTAACCTTGTTAGCAGCCTTTGTGAGTGTTGTAAGTGAAGGATACGGTCCTCAAGAGGCTATCCATGCTCTATAAAATAATTTTTGCTACCTATATATGATTTGTTGGATTCTACATGTGGATTTTGCTAATGAAATGTAGGTTTTATGCATTTCTTGTGAAAATGCAAATCTAGAGCTTCATTATTAGTGTTCATGTATGCCATTGCTTGGCTATCCTTTGATTCAAGTCATTTGTTGTATTTGTTGAGATTGGCATGTTTTTTGGACTTGAATTTGGCTTGGTGTTGAAAAATCCCGGAAGGTAATTTTTTGTATAGTGCATGGTACCTGCGGGCCTTACCCGGCCGCCCACCCGGGGAACGCGGTTGAAGAAGGTGTTCCCTGCGGACGGTAACCACGGTGTGGGTCCAACCCGTGGGCCAACCGCCCGGTACGTATTGTGGTCTTGGCGGGATTTGTTCCCCGTGATTCTTTTGACTCGGCTATTTGTCTTTTGACTTCCTGATGTCTTTGTGGAACTATTATTGAGCGTCTTCTGATGTTTCGTATGTAGAAATGGATCCATGTTGTTTTGGTGCTTGAATCGTGCTTAAGTGTTTCAACATTGTGATTCGTTGAACCGTGATGCAGTCTTGTGTGTTCTTCGGAACATAATGGTTTACCCGTTGATAAACATGCTAGTTCGGTGTTAAAGTGTAGCGTGTGTGTTGTTTGACCTTCCTAATGTTGATGATGATTCTGTTATTCAATCGTGGTTGTTTGGACTGTGATTCATTCCTTGATTGAGTTATTGGTTTCAATCTTCGTTGTGATCCGTTGATTATTCCTGTTGTGGTGTGGATGTGTGTGGATGTCCTGGATTGACGATTAGTGTATAGGACATAGTCACCAAGGTATTACAGTGTTCCTCGTGGTGGCATGACCATGATATTTGGAGTTTTGACCTGTGGTCAGGTTCAGGTATTTCTTGGGAGGCACTGTGTTGCCAAGGCATGTTTTGCCGTGTGGGATACGGTACCCTCGGTACTATGAAATCGGTGGTTTTGTGGCGGTTTGTCGTCGGATTTGGGACGACGGTCCTCGAGGGAACATGTTGGACTTGTATGTAACAGGGTCCTGGATAACGGTTGGAATAACATAAGGTTGGGGGTAGCCATAAGTATGAAACCGGGGCATAAGGAGGCATATCAATCGTGATGTTGATGCACGAAGGCTTGTGTAGCTGTTGTTGTGTTATCTCTTATTTGTGACATGGTTGTTGTCACAAAAGGCACTTGTTGCCAATGTTGTGTCCTTACTTTCTTGGTTATGCATGTTGAGTGTTAATCTACTATGTGATGGTAGATTATCCTTGGCCGTTCTTGTGAGCGTTATTACTCCTTGTGGTCTTGGGATGTTTCCCGTATTCTTGTTATGAGTGCTTAGATTCTCTGTGTTGATTTCTGCTCTTGGTTGTTGAATTATATTATTACAAATATATTCCGTTTCGCGAATGATTTACATACGTATATCCTATCGATGTATTGATCTCACATGTATGGTGAGTACCAGCATTATTCGCTGACCGGGCGTCGTCCCATATTATATTGTTTCTTTCTGTTCGCTGGTAGACAGGAGTGTGGTCTAGAACCTGGTTAGCTTAGATCCCTTTATTTTGAGACATTTTAAGCCTGTGTGCCAATGTTAGACATTAGTTCTCCTATCTTGAATGATTTTAGATTGTAGATTTATGCAGATGGTTCGCACATGTGCGTTCACCTTTGGGTGGGCGTGACTAACACCCTTTTTTCCTATTTATATATTCCAATTTAGTTTTCCGCTGGTATGACTTATAGCTAGTTATCTTGGGGCAAATTTTGGGGGGTTTTAAAGTTTAATTTAGCATGAAATTAGGGGTGTAACAACAGTCATATGAACTCATATTGACTGTTTAAGATCATTAGAAAGAAAATTGTTGGGAGGAGAGAGATTTTTCTACATAGAAGACTTTGTATCGGAGAAAAAAATATAGCCACGTGGACGGCGCCGCCCACCGGCCACACGCCAATGGTGGGGGATAACCTATCCCCACCATTAATGCTCATCATATATTATTTTAAAAATAGAAAAATTAGCCTCAAGCCAAAATAGTTGTGAGGTAGAAATGAAAGTTTATTTCTTTTCTCTCCTGGACCACTATTTTGGAGTTGAGCTTTTTTTAATATATAAATTGGTTAATTAAATTTAACTTATATTTTATAAAATTAAAATATATTTTATTTCAATAAATTATTTTAATTATATTTATTATTTGAAATTTGAAATTATAATTTAAGTTGAATCATAATTTAAAGAAATTTGAATAAAAATATTAAAAACATGTGCAGGTACTCACCAATGAAAAAAGATAAAAAAAAAACAAAATAAAAAAAAAAAAAAAAAAATAAAATAAAAAAAAAAAAAAAAACAAAAAACAAAAAAAAAACAAACAAAAAAAAAAAAAAAACAACGTGTTCCAACACGGGGCACTTGGTGAACTATTAGTTATTTTTGAAAGAGTATATACTTGTTTATCGTCAATAGTCAATATGACTGTTGAACAACGTATATTTACTGTTGGAGAATGGAATAAGCAACGGTCATATTGACTGTTTAAAGATTCATTTAGAAAGAAATTGTTGGAGGGGAGAGAAGATTTCCACATAGAAGACTTTCCTATCCGGAGAAAAAAAAGAAAATTGGCACGTGCGCGACGCCCACCTTGTAACACCCCAAATTTAATTTCTCACACATCTATAAATAGGACTACTATAACAGAAACTTGCCACGAATAGAATTCCTGAAGTACGCATACACATTTAGAAACTAATAATAATTCAACTTACAAAATAACTTTAAGTTCTTAATAATAAATGAGGTTGAAACCGCCACATCTAATCTAACACTGACTAGATAGCTCTAAACCATAACATTCAATCACAACTTAATCCAAAAACTAAAGAAAACAATGAATCAATAACTCAAAACATCATTAAATAAAACAGCTACTACGTTCTAAGGCGCGCTCTCAGCCAACAACTTATTCATTCACCTGCACAAATCACAAACAGAGAAACACGAAACAATAAAATTAGCAAAACATTGCAGTAAGGTTTACTCCACCCTGTAAAATGTATTTAATACAGTATATATTCACATTAAAAAATAATTAGCCATTAACTTCCACTTCACATATCACATCACAATCCACATAGAATTTTCTCAACCTAAGATTTCAAATCAACTCTTTCCAAATTACACGTTTCCAAAAGAAATCATTTTTAGGAAGTATAGATGAATATCAAACCAAATAATGGGCAGGTCTTAATTACTTAAGCCCTAGTGAACAGTGATCACTCCACTTAAACATACGCAAAAATCCCATTTAAACCAACCAAATAAGGGCAGGGTCTTATTTGATAAGCCTAGTGAACAGTACTCACTCTACTGAACACTACACAAAAATCCCATTTAAGTGGAACAGAACTAATACCTTAAGTGTGCACACCCCCAATGGGTTTCCAAGCCCAACGGGTAGTAACTAGTCCTAGTAGCCAGGATACGTTCTACTGACTACTACTCAAAGGGTAAATACCTAGTGGTAGACTCCGCTAACCACTCCTCAAAACAACAGGACTAAAAGTCTAGTGAGATAGGATATGTTTCTATTTCTCACTCCTCAATTAACAGAGATTTTTAGGCTCCCTAGTGAATCAGTATATTTCAACTGTTCACTCAACAAATTGAAAATCCAGAAATCATAGTTGGTACTATATGAGTCAAAAACAAAAAAAAAAAAAAACCTTTTTATTCACCACATTTATAAAATAACAAAGATAATGATATTCACAAGCAACAACTTCTCAATATCTCAAATAAGAAACTGTCAAAAATTTTCAGAAACTATGACTGAATTGCAGAATTTACTGAGAAAAATCGGTAACACATTTCATATGAAATTTTCATATTAGTAGTATAAAAGAGTCTAGAATACACACAAAAAGTTTCAAGCCAATCTAAGGCTAGAGTACTTTTTACCAAAATTCTTCTCAACACAGCACCAGACTGTAATTAACTGGCAGAACACTGCCTAAACTTTACGAAATTATTCTGGAAAAACCGAAACATATTTTTAACCAAAACTTTTTATAAACATCAAATAACAAGTCTAGATTCTCCATAAAAAATTCAAGCAAAAAAAAATTTAGGAAACAATTTTCACGAATTTTTCTTTCCAGCTGCGCAGTCAGAATTTCTCAGGCAATGATCAAATTGTGTAAAAGTAACCTTTTTAATCACCAAAAAAATACCATATCACATATGCCCACAAAATCACGAAGTATATATATTTTTTTACAGAGTAAAAGTAATTTTTGATAGACATAAGCACTTACCTGGATACGTAAAACAAACACACACTTGACCCGAGTCCTACGTTTGCTCCTCTGCAAACTCTCCTTCTAAACCAAATTGAATGTCCATATAAACACAGGAAATCACATAAGCATATAAATCATAGAAATTTTACCACAAACATATAATTAAACTTACGAATAGATGACACTAGATGGAAGAAAAATTGACACCCAGGATTCTCTTGTGTTGAAGCCGAAACTGGGAATGAAAAGAATGAGAGTGTCGACTGCGAAGATGATGATTTAGGAGGGAAGGTGTCGTATATGCTAGGGTTTGTTTTTGTATTTCTTTGATTCCAGTAGCAGCGTGTGTTAAGAATTAGAGAGTGAATTTAAAAAGGTTTAGGTAACTAATATCATAGAATTACATCCTGACTAGACATATATATCTCAAACTTAATCTAATAAACTAACATTAATCTATAAACTAACATATATATATATATATATATATATATATATATATATATATATCTAACGTACTGGAGAATCACATATACATACTATAACTTAAGTTAAATTTATTTAATATAATATAAACATATTAGTTTTAGGATTTAAAAATTAATTTATTATTATCATATAAGTATTATGGGTTTAGGAATATTAATAACCATAACATAATAGTAGTAATTTTTTTAAACAGTTTATTTATAACAAATTCATAATACTCAAATAATCAGGAGTATCACACGAAAACTATCCCGTGATCTGGTGCTTTGATCACGCAAGCCCAACACCCCAATCACGCCCAGTGTTCTCCAACCACTTGTGTTTCGGATTCTCACAGCTCCGATGTGACAATTCCAGGAATTTCACAAACTCCGTGCTACTTTCCCCCCCGTACTACGACGTCTTCCTTTAGATCTACGTGCTTTGATCACAAAAGGCCTGCATTAAATCAAAGCCCAGTGTTCTCCAACACTGCTATCTCACTTGTTTGTACAAAAAAACAAGTTTCACTGGTCTTCCAAACTTTTGGAAGACCTTCTTGGAATAGGAATCTTCAAATGTGCAGCAAGGGTCTCTCAATGATGAAGAACTAAACACTTCTTGAATATTTCTCTTTGAGCTCTCTGGAGTGTTTTTACTAACTTTGAATATTTTCTCACTTGTTACTTATTCAAAGCAAAATTGGATTCGTATGAATTCTCTTTCTTTCGAGTATTGGAACAGTCGGTTTGGAAGTGTTCTTCATCTCCTTCATTCTTCATCCTTTTTATAGCTGGTTTTGAAGAAGGTTGTCCGTTGTAAAAAAGACAATCTCAAATTTGAATTGTAGATCTTCAAATTTGAATTCCAAATCTTTCAGATTTGAAATTCTTGTAGCCGTTTTGCAGAAGATCTGGTAGCTTTTCAGAGGATCCATATTAAAAATAAATATCTCCTCTGATATTTCGGGCCGATTTGCTCTGTTATGTTAG